>APFE031436826.1:105004-173025 GCA_000404065.3 Pinus taeda | reverse complement strand
CCTCCTAAGGAAATGATAAAATCATAGTAGAAATAATAAATAAGATTAGATTACATCGTCAAATTTTAGAGGGAAAAAAAATATTTTTTCAACTCGTATTTTCAACTTATCTCGTTATGGGTTTACTCAAATTTTGAGCGGCAACACTCGTTGGATGCAAAATTTGAATCCTCATCTAAGGATTACCCATGTCACATACTTTCGATGGACCCTTCTACTCGAAAAATAAGAAATACATGAGAAACGTGATTGCAATCACATTTTTTCATGTATTTCTCATTTTTTCGTGTAGCAGGGTCCATTGAAAGTTTGCAACATGGGCACTCCTTGGATAAGGAATTAAATTTTGCATCCAACGAGTACTAGCTCTTTAAATTTGATTAAAACCTTAGGGAGATAATTTGAAAATATGAGTCAAAAAAAAGTTTTATTAATATATAATTTTTTAATATTTTTACTTTTTTACTAAAAAAAGATGAATAATCTCCTATGGTTGACATCATCATTTTGAATAATATTGATTCTTATAAAGTTTATTTTGGTTGTACATTTTTCTTACGAGGCCCATTTTAGACCTCAAAATTACCCTAATGCATGGTCAACAACCCAACAAGTAAATAAAAAAGCAGGTATCATTTTCCACTCGGCATGATAGGCTTCCTCCTAAAGCTTTGCATATCTTGACATCATTACTCCAAAATGCACCATAATGTCCATCATCTCGACCATGTTTATCACCATCTCACCCTTGCATATGATAAACATTCACGTTGATCGATAGAAACCCCCCTCATGGCTCCCTTCATCTTTATAGACCCCTCGTCACTAAAAGGAGCCATGACCACTCACTCTGACCCGGGAACCATCTCACATGCATACATTAAAATTTAGCCTCATTATGCTACATCCACTATGCATACGCCCCATTTCTTGGGTCCTCTCACAATACTAAATGAATGCACCTTCACATCCTACATTTGGCCTATCATTCATTCATATCACATAGCCCATTTGTATCACTTCATCCGCTTCACCCACCTAACATAGAGACCAAACAATGGCCCCCCCACCCTCAGTAGATACACCACACCTCTACACATGTTATTTCCATCATGGGGCAGTCGTTCCATGGTTGTACATCCAAACCACCCCTTATTCTTTTAGCAAGTGTACACAGATTTAAAAAAATAAAAAATAAAAATCTCTCATTCACATTTTATTTTTACAATTCATGGTCTTCACCCTTTGACAGTCTCTAATCACCTTTGGTCACATCTCACTAGTAGATCACCCCCCATTTCACACGTCCATAAAAAATCACTTACACCCATCTTGGAAATCCTACCAACTCCAGGATCATCAGAAAACATGCTTTGACCGCCACCATTTACATATCAAGCTCTAACCTCAAGATAGCTACATGTATCCTCTTATATCGATATCTCTCGCTATCATGGTTATCTAGCCCAAGTTATTACAATATGTTCATATCTCACACTTATTTCCCGACTCACCATGCCGGGCGGTTGACACCCCTTCCCCATCAACTTCAGCAAATGTATTCCAGGAAAGAGGTAGTACCTTGGATACTCCTCCCTTCAATAGGGATATCCTCGGGTGGTGCATTGGGATTCATTATTGCCCAATGATGTCATCAGACCCCTTGAAATTCGACATCAACTCATGCATTCATGTCAAGGTGGTGTTGTAGTTAGTTACTGTTGTAGTTCATTCATTTAGTCGAAGACACCCCGTATCACTAAGCACCTCATCCAGCAATGCTCACATTATGATATAGGGGCGGTACCCACAACCAGAGACCTATGCATACCAAAACACCCATGAACAGTGCTTCATATAGGATATGCATAGGGGAACCATATTTCGCCTATTTGACCAGAAAGCACCCTTGAGGGCGTCAACGATTATCATTATTAGCTATCAGCATGTCAACAACCACCACATTGACTGGACTAAAAATCAGTCTTCGTCCGATTGTAATCAGTCTCGATTAGTCATCATAACGAGCATGGGATATGATCACCTCCTATAGACACACCGTTATTGTAGGTTTTCACTAGAGCATGGGTAACCTCGATACTCAATCAAGGTGTTTTTCTCTACTCATCTTCGCAACAAGCTATCCTCTCTCTCGAAAAGTTGATTAGACTCTCCATAAGAAATGAAAATGTGATGTATTTCAGCTATATGTTTTCTCCTAACCTCATACATCAAGGGGAAATTGTTAACATCAAAAATTCGTACACTTGTTAGTACAATCCAAAAGACATTAAAAGTGTCCAGTAGAATGCACAGGTGGACATTTTTCTAGCCGAATACATTATGAAGTTTAAAAAATCAAAGTTCTCCTAAGGTCCAAAGTTTATAAAGGAAAAATAATTAAGGCCGCTTATATATTTCTTCGATAAACATGCGTGTAAGACATAACCTCCAAAATCCACGTGGTTGCAGAAAAGGATGACTTAGTGATCCGAGACCACTTTACACACTTGGGGCCAATTTTCTGACATGAGATCAGTCCAATACAACCAAATTTGAGTTGCCTTGGAGAAGTGCAGCCCTGAAAGGAATACACTTGTCCTACTCATGTGTCTTTATCATACATGCACCAAGAGAGAGAAGAAGGATTCAAAAAGTTCTATATAAATAGGCCATGGGAGAACCCAAAAATGAGACATTGTTATGCTAGCCAAATTGTTGTTTGAGAAAACCACCATTCCATTTTTGAAGCCAAAGAAATGAAGAGAAGTAGCATGTTGGTCATATTTGTTCTAAGAAAACCATCATCTTAGTGAGTGAAGAGGAATCAACCTTGGAGAGTCTTCACACTTCTTTGAGAGAGAGGAGAAACTTGCAAAGAGATTGAGGAAAGAAACCCCCTCGCTGAGGATTTTTGAGCCCCATAGCTCAAAGAATTATTTTCAAGTGTTTAAGTTTCATCTATTGTATTCAACCTCTACCACCAACAATCAATAAAGGGAGATTTTTCCATATGATTATTGATTTGTTTGCTCCATTCAAGCATTGTTTTGTTTATGTACTTCTTTGTTTAGTTTATGTTTATGTATGCATTGTTTCCAGTATTTACAATGTTGTGTTTATTTAAGTCTATCCACTAACAACACCAATTTTGACTGTGATCCTTTGCAGGTAACAATCCACTGCTAAGGGGTGTCTTTTGGTACACTTGTGCTCCAAAAACACTACAACACAATGCTAATAACACAAAACAATAAGCTATGAAGTCTTAATATATCTTCAACCCACTTGTTAATAATGAGTGCAAATTAGTTAAGTTCACCCTTTATTAGTTGATTCTCAATTCTTTTATCAATTTATGGATAATTCTTCTTAATTTGCTCAATTGCGATTTTCCACCTTTTTCACATATGTTACATTGGTTAGTTTAGCATATTATTAGTGACTTCATATTGGATGATCTCTTCCTAATGTTCATAGTTAGGTATTTATTATCAGTCTGAAAGAAACACTTGAGATACATCTTGAGTCTTTCCACACACTCATAAATACATGTCTTTAACATAAATTCATTATCTTCATACTTTCTTTATGAACATCGACATGATACAATGAATGTATCAAAGGGTGACATCCTACCACTTAGACAAACTACAGGTTGCTTTTGGTTCTTTCCTATCAATATCTTTCATGGTTATATGCAAATATGAATTCATAGTTCCTCTCTTTTATGACATAACTGGATTTTTTCTTACACTTATCATATGTTTTGAAATCATTACTTCTATTTTTATGAGTATTGGAATTTCCTATTGAGCATTGAAACCATCCATTCTTCCCCTCTTGGAGAGGTGATATCCTCCAAGCATATTAACCACCAAACTAGTAATATTTTCCACAATCACCATCAATTCATCTAGATACTATCAAAATATAAGATTCCAATCACATAATTATCATTAGATTGACACTTTCCAATAACAAATACAAGAGAGAATAAAATATCATGTTTTGTATCTAGTGTGCCACCATAATACCATTATGGAACATTGAAATATGTAACTTAAATCCTGATTCCAATACACATTTTCTTGTTTATTTCCAATTTCATAACCAACATAAAACTATTGCCATCCTCATGAAAAAATCATTCTTGTTTTTTGAGAAGATATTTTGGGATAAATCACATTCGAATGCATTTGTTGATGCGTTTTGAGCCAACGAGTGTGGTTCATCGTCAGGACAAGCTGAAGATTCAGATCCAGGCTGCATGTTAAATAGACAGAGCAGAACATCCAACGGCTATATTTGACCAGGCAACAGCTATATTGAACTGGTCAGCTAGAATGGCTAACGGCTATATTTGACTGGGAAACAGCTAACCAGACTTGACCAAGGGATATGGATAGGAGAACATAATTGGTTAAATAGTTAGTAATTGGTGTATGAGACTTCTTTGTTAGGACAAGGGATCTTTATAAAGGCATATATATTTTACCCTTCTAGTTTTGAACCCATGACCTCTTAGGAGGAAACACATGTTGTTAACCATTAAGCTAACTCAAGCCCCATGCATGTAAATGCCAAGTGTGTAAAGGTTATTTTTAATAACATTATTAAAAATAAATAAATTAAAAAATAGTAATAGGCATATTCAAGCATTATACCCATATGCATACCAATTGCATGCAAATAAAAAGTCTCCAAGTTTTATATTTATAATTTAAATAAATAAAATTATTTAATTTCTTTTTATAAATATATATATTATTGTAACAAAGTTAAAAATTGTATTTAATATTTTTCAAATTTAGTTTGACTAAATTTATTTTTGTCATCACAAGCAAAATTATTGATAAAATTTAATTAAGTATTTTTCTCATAATTTCTACCTAGAGGTCACATAAAGTTGAAACCCACTCTGATGCCATACGTAACACTTGGAGATAATGCTTACATGATAAATTTAGAATTGGTTTGGGATTTGGTTGAGAAAATATCTCAACTCCCATATTCATATTTGGAATTATTTGGATCTCAATCCAAATATATATTTGTATAATATTTGTGACTGAATGTCGAGTGAAAATTAGTTTTTGGTTTGCAATTTGATTTTCTAGTGTAATGACCCAAAATTCAAACATACAACTAATTACATCAATTTATGCAATTAATAATCAACACACAAACTATTCAACTAACTAACATAACGTATAAAAAATTACATGATCAACCAAGTTACTTGACTCCCATGACAAGCCCTCTTGCTAAGAAAGAGGCCTGAATCCTCTAGTTAAAAGCCCAAGGTAACACAAGTCTCATCTTACACACCAACGCAAGCTTTGTTTTCTACGGATCTAATGAGTGAGCAGTTCATTTTAAGGAGTTGAGTTTTCCAGATTCTCTTGAGGTTCCTTCGGAGGAGGAAAAAAAGCCTCAAATAGACACGAACCACAAAATCAAGGAGGAAGCAACCACCTTAAAATTCCCCATCCTTGAGTCAAATGAAGAAATAAAGATGAAAAACATTCATCACTCAGCTCTACCCAACTTTCCATGATCTTTCGAAGGAATATCATGATACCTTCCTTTTCGAATTTGATGTACTCTACTGAAGCTATGACTACGTGTCAGATGCTTAGAAGTTAAAGTTATTCCCTACTACAGTCAAGAATGCAACATTGCATTAGTTTATGAGCCTTAGTAAAGGTAGCATTTGCACATGGGACCACATGAAGAAGAAATTCCTAGAAAAATACCAAGGCTATTGTAAGGATAAGGAAAGAAGTGAAGAGGTCTTCCAAATGACCAAAAAAAGGAGGGAGAGCCTTGAAGACTATGGTAAAAGGTTAAATTATAATCCTCATAGAGTGAGATAAGAAAACCTGGCACTTGAGACACAACATGTCTTGTTATGAGAGTAATTTGGGATGATTCTATCAAGATTCCCAATATGATGGGAGGTGGAGATGGCTCTTGGTTGCTCTCTAGTTTGTCTTCGTAAGTGTATCAGCTACTAGTTCTTCATGGAGATAGTAGTTGCATGGCTCTTTCTTTCTTTTGTATCTCATCATATTGAGCTTCTTTCTTCTTGGATGTTATGGAGCCATCTTCTTCCTTCAATCTTGTGACAGGGTTCAGGGCATCAACTTTTCATATCACCTTCCTTTAGTCATCATCAATAAAGGCATTATATTCAGCCTTATCATAGCTCCCTCTAAACATGGACGTGATCTTGATAGGTTATCTTTATGTGCAACTACCTCTTAATCCCAAGATGATGATATAAACATATTGACCATACAATTTTTCAAGGATAAGCATGACCATTTACTCAATCCATATGTTTTTTGGATTGATTTCAATAGTTGAATTTGCCTCAAAAACCATTATGTATTCCTGCAATATATGTCCATGAAGCAAAACAATATGTCATCCAGATAACCAATACCAAAATATTAATATCAAACTTACCTCATTATGATGACCTTTTGCATCAAAGTATTTTCTTACTTGAATCCTTTAAGTTCAACATCCTTCCACATGTTCCATCTCCATATCGTACAAGAATATTTCTCCATGCATTAATCTTTAATCAAGGTGCTCATGGATCGAACTTGATTATCAAGCTACAAAATCTTCCTTGGAGTTATCATCATTAACTCCCTTTCTTTCTTCCATAGACTATACTTAATGTTGATATATATCATCATGTTTATGTCATGTTACCTTGTGAGAGAGTCTTGATCTCTAGCCATTCCAAAGCGCGTCAAACTTCTTTCAAGCATCATGTAACCACATGGAAGGCTTATTATGCATACTTTTATAACCAACTCTTTATGCAAGATTATTGTGGATATGAAACCTATCCTTGTATATAACTCATTAGGAGTAGTATTCTTTTCAAGTAGATATTGGTTGAAAAGTTGCTCCAATCATGTGGCAAAGCATTTAATACACAAGTAGTCATTTCAGAATCGGAAACAACTTACCCGAGTCCTTGCAACTAGTCCCTTACTTGTGAGATCTTCATGAAATAAGTGGCCATGTCTTCATCCTTTGACTTCCTTATTCTATATCGTTGATTTCTCAAAGATATCTTCCGACCTAATGTACTCATAGAGTACAACTTTACCAACGTATCATGCATGGCTTTGGATGTCTTCAAATCAACAACAAAGGCAACAAGATGATCCTTAATGGATTCAACAATGATCCTTTGTGTTCTCACTTCTCCCTTCTTGTATTTTGTTAACTCTTGAGTCTTCTCTTTATCTCATACAACAACTTCACCAAGAACATACTCCATGACTTCAATTTTTGTAAGTGCCAAGTCAATCCTCTTCTTCCATGCTAGGAAGTTTGCTAATCCAACGAGCTTGTTGCCTTCCTTCAAAAATATAACCATATGATCAGTAGATTGAGACAAATAAGACAAAATGATGCTTACTTTTCAACCAATTGTTCTCCCTTTCGATGATCTCTCCAACTATCTTGATGCTTTCAAGACCTTCAAGTAGACTTCAAAGATACCCTAGAATGATGACTTCTACGATGCCTTCAACAATAATGTCTTCAAACAGCTTCAATGAGAGGATGATGATTCCACAATTCTTTGATGTTGCTTCTTCTTCAAGATGATGGAGTGTACAAGAGCTTTCAATGAGAGCTTATTATTCATTCCTTCAGTGAGAGCTTGATCCTCCTTGAGGTGATGAGATCTTCAATAAAAGTTTGATGTAGTAACCTTCCTTCTAAGTCAATAGGTCTTATTTTTCTATCATCGTGTCCTTTTGCAAGTGATTCCCTTAGACAAGCAATCCCTTATTATGTCAACAAGTCGATCGCCGAGTTGTCTTCTCTTCTTCACCTTAGCTCTAATACCATGTTGGAGAATATAGTAGGGCAGTTATTAGAACAAATTCTCCTTGACCTTAATAATTGCTTATGAAATTTAGTTACCTTCTTATGTTTCTTTATTAGATATTTTCATCAAAAAATTATCAAGAGCAAAAACAATAAAGGCAATGGACACAAGAAGTAGGCTCCAATCCAGGGAAAAACCCTTCCAAGATGAAAAACCAAAAAGAATCTCTTCTCTTCTTACAGAATCTACCTCAAATGAGAAAACCAAGACCCTAAGACCAACGTCAAGACTTCCTTCAAGCACTAAGTCAACCCTCCAACAAAGCATTTGCAAAAAGTCAAAGTCTTCCAAAACCAATAAGAGTCAACATCCTTCAAACCAACCCTAATCCAACTCTTGGCCCTACAACTCCACCCTGCAGTAGCACAAAAACCCTAATTCACTTTGCATATGTGAGCAAATAAGTCCAAATTTTAGCTTCTTTCCTTTACTAAGGTTTCCTCCTTGTCTTCTTACGTCTTTGCTCTAGATGTTTTCTTGTTCTTTTTCAGATCAAACTTGTTTTTGTTGCAGATCGAATGGTGTCCAAATGAGAATGAGCAGATTTTATACATATGAGCTTGTGGAGGTTAAATAGCCTCTTCTAGGCCAACTTGTAATTGGTGGGGCTGACTTGTGCTTAGAGGCTTATTTGACTTTCTACACCCATAATTAATATCTTTTACATGTTACAACTTGCCCAATAGGGTCTTATACAAATGATAAAGACTTTTGACTCTAGAAAAATATTTTTTTGACTTGACAAACCCTAAAAGCATGAAGAACATGCTTTGACCTAATTGAACAATAAAATGAAACATGAAACTCATGCTTAAAAAAATGTTTTTCTTATTTTTCTTGTAACATAAGATATACATAATGACATGAGTATAATGACAATTATGAACACTAAAACTAGTTACATTATAAAACACTTCTAAGGTTGGATTAGCAATAAATGATAACGACATCTCTATTTATATTGTTTATTTGAAGAAATGTATCACTAAGGTGAAGGTTAATATAAATAAACTTTAAAACACCATAGATAGCATGTAAGTGGTTATCCTAGGCAATCATGAAGATGTGCCAATCTCTACCTTGGTTTGTTCTAACTACCCTTTGGTTGTGTCTTTGATTTTCTCTTAGCATGTGTATGCATCATAATCCTTGTCTTTTCCACCCTGCCACTACATTGGAGAAGCAAATAATTGAAGCTTAGTTACTTATATAAAGGGGAATCTATTTGCCCTTTCTTGTTTTGTTGGGATGGAAACCAAAGATAGATGGAGAGGAGTAGATTTTAGTATCATTTTGTTAAATCATATGTAATGCTTCAAACAGCTTGAAAGGCTCTTAATTAGATGAATCCAACCTAGCTCAATGTTTCCAGCTTCTACCTTTTGTAATTTTTCTCATCAAGTATGACATAATTATCTACTTCTATTTACCAAATAACAAAGTACAATGTGTTTAGATGTTCCTACACAACCACCCTTAACATTAAGATTTATATCAATTTTGTGAAAGTATAGAGCTACTAAATGTTTTCATAAATTTGGATTTGAAAATTTGATGTTAGAAATTAGGTTTTTGTTCAGGTTGAAATGTATTACTAATGTTGAGCTATAAATAAATATATGAAACCATAGACACTACATACGAGTAGATAGAGTCTTGTAAATAGATATTATGTACAATTCATCAATAGGTGGATAAAAGAGTTCAGTTTAAATAGAGAATTTGCTATCATTAGAAATTATGCATTCAATCTAAAATGGCATGATATATAAATGAAAAGGAAGAGCACATCATTGAGTAGTGGTTCACAAAATATTTCAAGATATGTCATTAATCATAAATAATGTGTCCATTCCCTTCATTTATATTATGCATTCAATCTAAATGTCATGACATATAAATGACAAGGAAGAGCATATCATTGAGTGATAGAGACAAACATGGTTCGCAAAATATTTCAAGATATGTCATTAGACATAAATAATGTGTCCATTCCCTTCATTTATAGATGATATGAGTTTGCATCCAAAGTTGTAAAGGTAAATAACCATCCATGAGCATTTTCTTCGCAAAAGTTGCATCCTAAAGGATGTAGAATTATAATATATATTAATTATAATATATATTAGTTTTTTCCAGTTGCATGTTCCACTTCTTATAACAGGAATTATACCAAAGGTTCATATATAACATATCAAAGTATCTAGAAAAGAAGAAAAATAAACACTTTGCTTTCATACACGGTAGTCTTCAATTGATATCACACAAATCTTTCTAACGATGGGCCTATCAAGGCTTGGATCATGAACCCTGAAGGCATTTATTTTATGGAATCTAAGAGACATTTTCTCTACACCAACACTAAACACAGCAAACCTTAAAAGCTATAAAATCTTTAATGAAAATCAGGAAGCATCAACTCTTTTAAATAACAAACAAACCATGCCTAGGCCCTTGAGTCTTGATTTCGATATTTTTTTTTAATGTAGACTTTGAGTCTTGATTATTTAGTATTTATATATATATATATAGGTATCTCTTATATATTGTATGATACATGGATGATGAAAAATGTTGCCATGGTGCATCATGAATAATAAGATACATTGTAAAACATGTTTTTATCTTTGCCGTCTTTTTCAGTTTTTTTACATCTTATTTTTCTTTATTGTCCTGCATCTAACAAGTCTTTTACATTCTCATGACCATTTTTTTCCCTCTATGCAACCAATTTTTTAAAATCCTTCCTTCTACTTAATATACCCTTATCCTATTGATTCATCCATCATTGTTATCAACATTTTCATTATGGAAGCGTACACATTCTACTCCTCTAGATATGAACTTGTGACCTCTTACAAGGAAACATGTGTTCTTAACCATTAGACCCACTCAAATGATACTAACAGCAATGTATGTGCATCCTACAAAGACTACTCTAGTGGATTCTAAAGTAGTTTTACAAGTCTAAGGGAGCATGCCTCACAAGACAACTTACAATTTTTATCACTTAAATTACACATTTTTCTTTGGTTGAAAGTTATATCACCATTTGGTTTTTAAAATTGTTCAAAGCACTACACCCAAGCATAAGATCCTTTCCACTAATGCCGCTCAACAAGTCCACAAGATCTTAATAAAAGTTGACCTAGTATTCCACTAATGCTGCTCAACAAGTCCACAAGATCTTAATAATAGTCGACCTAGTTTTCCACTAAGGCTGCTCAAAAAGTCCAAAGTTTATAAAAATCGATCTTGGGGACATGCATGCTCTGAACAAAGTTGCTCTGGACAATTTCATGTTAGTAATATTAAGCTTTCGTTATACCTCTTTATGTACACTACGTTTCAAGGTTTTAATATTGTAGACTTTTCATTCCTGAAACAAATATCAAGAAAGTTTGAATAACTTTACCCCATGTTTCACAATATACCTATCAAATTTATTCTCAGTTATACATGCTTTTCCAATGGCTTCGATATAGTAATAAAAAAATGTAAACAATATTATGATCTGCGAACCCGAAAAGCAATCTATGACTAGCAGCAGTAATCCATCTCATTTCAATTTAGGTAAAAATTGGTATTAATCATGGCCATTGCGGACTCTTTAAACCACAGTGAGAACATGGGTGTGGATCCAGACATGAAGTTATCTTTGATACCAGCTCAAAATCAAGATTGAAAATAAAATGTATGATCCTGGGTGTGGATGCCTTATAAACATGTAGAGTTGAGTAATATCTGTGGAATCTAAGCCATTGTTGATCCTGAAGCAGCTTGATCCTTTGGTTTACGATGCCACCGCCATTGTGTCTCAACAAGCTTATGAGGAACAAGACGGTGCTCACGTTTTGATAACTTCTTAAATTTCCGCACTCGAAGCTTTGCTATTTCAGCTTCTTCTTTCGGTTTAAGCTCTCTAACAATCACAGTAAGCCTACATTGGGGTCGTACTCTGATACCAGATCTGCCTTTAGCGTGATAAGATATTGTCTTGCGAAAGAGGCCTTTACCAACAAAGGCTTGATCTGTTAAGATTAAAAACAGTCACCACAGAGGTCAGATATGTTCTGTCACCACAGAAGTTTTGTTTTCAACTAAACACTAAGTTAAGAAGTTTTATTTAATAAGTTTACTATATATAAAAAGTTTTTCCATGGCGAACATACCAATAATGAGACGATCACCATCTAAACCATGATTGTGCACAGCATTTGCACGAGCTGAATGTATAACCTGCATCAAGATCATGGGGATCCACTTTTTCAACCATCTAAACAGAACCTACCATAGAAATGAGAAAAACACATCCATTGAATAATGAACTCGAGCATACCTTTTAACCAATCAAAAGGTAATTGCCTATACCTTACCTTATATACAGTCTTAGCAGCCCGTTTCACAGTTACTTGCATTTGCAACAGAGCATCTTCCACACGCATTCCTCGAACAAGAGCCGCCACCAAATTCACCTTCTTAGGGCTCTACATGAAGACCAATAATATCAGATTTTAGTTTCTATCAGATTTTGAAACATCCCTCATATTCAAATTTGGCAATAGTATGCTGCAGAATAATAAAATTGTAACTGAGGCTGCATCCTTATATTAAAAACAAGGATCAGCTACGACACATGTCATATCGATTCAAAACATATCATTAAATCGCTACATAAAAGATAAATCCAATAAGATCCTAACAATTTCATCATGATAACATCTCGAAAGATTATACGAGCTGAAGCAAGAAACTTAGTTTCTTGAAAGCTCGCACTAATTTTATCTTAGAATTTAAGCAGGGAATTCAGTTTATTTCGAACAGACAATACAGACAAGTATGAGTTGAAATTGTTTCCATAAGTTATAAAGAAATACCAACAAAACACTGACAAATATCGAGAATGGCAGATCATTTATCCCAGCCTCCACAGCTCATTCAACCCAAAAACAATTGCCAAAATATAAAAGCTTATGATAAGTGGGATGGGTAGATTGATACCAACTTATTGTCATTTCTGTATATGCGACAATGAGAAATGCATGGCAGCAATTGCCAAAAAGGGTTTGGGAATGACAGTATAGTATCAGGTTTACAGGCAAAGCATGGGATCAGTATTTTGAAACACCTGCTCCAAAGGTTTATTGGTGCTGCAAATTTTACAACTCTGAAGTTTTAACGTGTAGATGAAGATATGTGACAAGTATGAAAAGTCCACTTTCATATGTGGCAGCATCAAGAAATTAAAAAATTAGATATTAGATACAAGATTTTATTGATCTTCAAAATCCAATAACACATCCATACGAGATACAGCATATACACATACACATCTAAAGTCACAATATTTCCTCTGTATTTTCAAGTTGTCCAATTTCAGGTTTTCAAGCATTGTGCTAGCATTGTATGGGAATTAACTTCAGCATTAGTTAGGCTAGTTAAATTTTGTGTTCTTACAAATTAATTTTGGTTGGGGCAACTCGGGGATTTGTTTGATTCTTAAAACTGGTTGTTCCCAGTTTCTCTAGTCTGTGCCAGAAAAGCTTGGAATGCATATTCCAACCCAAAAGAACACAGACTCACTTGAAATACTCCAATTGTCAATTGCAAGAACCCAGCTAAATTTTTATCTTAGAAATCCAAATTTCAGACTCGTCAATCTAAGACTGTCTATGCATGTGACTATATTTCATAAGATTCCCAAAATGAATTACCTGTATTGTGTAACTAGATGGTCTTCTTCTGGGTTTCCCGTTATCCCTCACAAGCATTTTTTCTTGGAAATAACTGCATAGAAATTTAGGAAACCCTTGGGCATTTCTCCCCATTCCGAGGATGGTACCCAATGTAAGTCAAGAAGCAGCATAGAGTGGGCCTGATCCTGTGGGAATCAAAATGAGGACCTGCACAATGCACCAGATTTCTGACAATGCCCTCACAACAGTGACATCAACTGATTGAACTAACCCTTGCACCTATTTACAGCTCATTCTCGTTCTCATGCAGCCCTGCAATTTTTAATAATCTCTTGAAATAAATTATAATCCTTCTGCTGTCATTCTTAAGACTTAATTTCATCATCTTTCAGATTTCCTAGAACCTCAAAAATAGCACACAACACAATCGATTTAAGTCTTGTTGTCGCCTAAGATGTACATCTAAATGCAGGCAAAGTTTCTAATCCCACCAGGTGTTATATTTATGCCATTCAATCTTGTGTGAGAGTCTTGATCTCTTTAGCCACCCTTTCTTGAATGAGCCTGCTTCTTATACCTGTCAAAGATAGGTTTATTTTTCAAAGAAAGACTGCAACTTGAACATTTGCATTCCTTCATCCTTCAAGGGTATTGTTTCCATACTAGATGGAATATATACCAGTCATAATGCTTCTTCCAAGAACCTTCCAAAATGAAGGTTCTTATAGGATTTTGATGATCCATCTTTGCAAAATGACTACCTCTAACATTATGTTAGAAAATGTTTGGATGAACTATAATATGCAATGTGCTCCCAATCTTCTCATTCTATTTAAGCAAGATGATCCTTCCCATAGCAAATTGATTATGTAGACTCTAATTTCTCTATATCATATGCCATGCTTTTACAAAAACTGAGACTTTTCTAGAGAATGCAATAATGCATGCTACTCTATTTTCTACTTAATAAAAATAAGACAAATTTCATAAAGAACGTGGTAGAATGGAGCTTCCTTTAATAGTAAAGATCCTTGGGATCTTCTCCTTTCAGCTTCTTCTCAGGTTCTCCCTTTTCTTTAGCTACGTGAGCTTCACTTCTTTCTTTTCTTTTGTTGTTCATCCTGTTAGTGTCCATACACATTGCATCGAAAGCATTGAATCTTGGACATATCTGGCTTTCTTTTGGACTTTCCAAAATTCCCTTTCTTCATATTCTTGGACCTTGCAATAAGGCTCGAGATATTTCATTTGATTCAGTGTCATCCTTTGCCTTGATCCTAGATTCTTCCAAGATACATTGAGCCCATAATACATCAAAAAGTGTAGTATCCTTCTTTGAGTAGATACTAGTTGCAAAGTTGCTCCAATCAGGTGGCAAAGCATTCAATACACAAACGGTCATTTTAGAGTTGGAAATAGTTTCCCCAAGCCATTGCAACTGGTCCATTATTTGTGAGATCTTCATAAGATAAGTGGCCAGGTCTTCAGCCTTTGACTTCCTTATTTTATATAGTTGATTTCTCAAGGAAATCTTTTGACCTGATGTACTTATAGAGTACAACTTGACCATCTTATCATACATATCCTTGGATGTTTTCAAATCAGCAACAAAGGGAACCAGATGACCTTTAAAGGATTCAACAATGATCCTTTGTGCCCTCACTTCCCCCTTCTTGTACTTTGCTAACACTTGAGTCTTCTCTTTGTCTAGTACAACTACTTCACCAACGGCATATTCCATGACCTCATTTTCTATGAGTGCCAAGTCAATTCTCTTCTTCCATGCATGGAAGTTTGTTGATCCAACGAGCTTGTTTCTTTCCTTGCAAAATGTAGCCATATGATCTGTAGATTGAGACATAGAGGACAATATGATACTTGTTTCTTTCCTTGCAAAATGTAGCCATATGATCTGTAGATTGAGACATAGAGGACAATATGATACTTACTTGTCAACCAAGAGTCCTCCTTCTTGATCATGTCTCCAACTATCTTGATGTTTCCAAGACTTCAAAGATGCCCTAGAATGATGACTTCTAGGATCCCTTCAACAATAGTTTCTTCAAACAACTTCAATGAGAGGATGATGATTCCAAGATTTGTCGATGCTTCCTTTTCTTCAAGATGATGCACTAGAGAGCCGTCAACGAAAGCTTATCCGTCCTTCCTTAAATAGGCCTTCTTCTTCTTTCCTTGTCTCCTTTTACAAATGATTCCCCTTGACAAGCAATCCTTTCTTACGTCCACAAGATGATCTTCCAGTTGCCTTCTCATCCTTCACCTTAGCTCTTATACCATGTTGGAGAATGTAGTAGGGCAGCTATTGAAACAAATTCTCCTTAACCTTCAAAATTGTTTGTGAACTTTAGTTACCTTCTTATGTTCCTTTATTAGATCTTTTCATTAAACAATTATCAAGAGTAAAAACAATGAAGACAATGGACACAAGAAGTAGGCTTCAAGCCAAGGCAAAACCCCTCCAAGGGGAAAACCTAGAAAGAATCTCTTCTCTTCTTACAGAATATACTTCAAATGAGAAATCCAAGACCCAAAACCTTAGACCAAGTCCTCCAAGCACCAAGTTAGTCCTCCAACAAAGCCCTTGAAATTAGTCAAAGTATGTCAAAGTCAACAAGAATCAATGTCCTTCAAATCAACCCTAATCCAACTCTTGGTCCTGCGATTCAGATTCGCAACTCGACCTGCAACTCTTCAGCCCTACAGCAGCACTAAAACCCTAATTTCCTTCGCACATATGAACAAAAAAGTCCAAATTTTAGTCTCTTTCCTTCACTAGGGTTTCCTCCTTTGCTTCTAGTCGTTTTAGTTTCAAACCCTGACCTTCCTATAGCAAGGTTTCAAACCTGCAACTAGATATGAAATCTCGACCCTTGTAATAGCTGCAGAGGCCTAGCTTCTTAACACGTGTGAGAGAATATAGCCCAAGAATAGATTTTCTTTGTTCTTCTTGAATTCTCTTTGCTTCCTTGACCTTCACTCTAGCTTCCTTGATGTTCCTTGCTTGAGATCGAACTTCTTTTCTTGAAAGAAAGAATTGGTGCTAAATGAGGTCGAAGTTCATTCTATTTATAGCCCTTCCATAAGGTCGAATAGCCTCTCCTAGGCCAACTTGTCATTGGCAGAGCCGACTTGTGTTTGGAGGTTTATAAGGACTTTCTAGACTCAAAATAATATATTTTACATGTTACAACTTGCCCAATAAGGTCTTATACAATTGGCAAAGACTCTCTTGGCTCAAGAAAAATATTCTTTTGACATGACAAACCCTAGGAGCATGAAAAGCATGCTTGACCTAGATGACCAATAAAGTGAAGCATAAACCCATGCTTAAAATTAATATTTTTCTTTCTCCTTTTTCTTGTAACATAAGATATACATATTGACATGAGTACAATGACAATTATGAATACCGAAACCAATTACATTTTCCAACACCTCCAACAAGGAGCTCTGTGCCCTGGCACAAACTATCAAAAAATGGAAACAATATCTGATGGGAAAGGAGATAGTCATCCACATAGATCACTAGCCGCTACAATTTTTGCAAGACTAGAGTAAATTACAAAATACCAAGCATTACAAGCAGATGGGGTTTTTATAGCAATTTCATTTAGTGATCAAGTACAAGAAGGGCAGTACAAACAAGCTGGCCAACATGCTTTCAAGGTCACCAACATCAAATATCACAGCTTTGGAAACTCTAATGTACATTAGGCTTTTCACCATGATGTATCCAAACAGGCATATACTAAGAATGAGAACTTGAAGGAGGTGTTTCAACAATTGCAGAACCAGAGTCATGCAAACAATGGAGATAGCATAGTTGATTATCATCTCTAGAATGGGTTACTGTACAAACTAGACAAGTTATGTGTTCCTAAAGGTGAGTGACTATAGCTAATCGAAGAGGCTCTCTTCTCCAAGGTTGCAAGGCATTTTGGTGTAGAGAAGACAGTGGCCAACTTACACAGGTATGTGTACTGGCCCAGGATGTAAGAAGATGTACCTAAGTTCACAAGAGCATGTGTGCTTTGTTGTACCAACAAGCCTACTAACAGAAAACATGGTATATACCATCCCTTACCTATACACACTCTTCCTTGAGAAAGCATTTTCGTGTACTTTGTGGGATGTTTACCTACAACCAAGAAGGGACATGACTACTTGTTTGTGGTAGTTGAAAGGTTAAAAATACCATCAATGATCAAGTAGCAAGATTGTTCTTTGGACAGGTATGGGTGTACTTTCGGATACCAAGGAGCATTGTTTCAAATAGGGACAAGATTTCTCAATGCATTTTGAACTACATCCTGGGAGAAGATGAGAATTAAGTCGAAGAGGTCTACAACATTCCATCTAGATAAATATGGGCAAATAGAAGTAGTCAAGAAGACTTTGGTTCAACTTTTGAGGGGTTACAATCAGAAGCATTCAAAGACTTGGGATGAAAATTGGGTTTATATACAACACTCTTATAAAAGAGCAGCCCACACTTCTACAAGTGAGTCCCCATTTGAAACTTGTTTTGGATGTTTGCCACCTTCACCTTTGGATATTACATATGGACAGCAAGGAGGAATGATGGAGGATCACACAGGGGAAGCTTTAAAGCAGAGAAATTAGTTTAGAAGATCAAGCAAATCCATCTGCAAGTACAGGATCAAATCATGCACATAAAACAATGTCTAGGGCAGCCTGGGGGCATGCCAGGTCCGATGGGTACATTATCACAAATCCTCAACACCAAGCAAAGTGAGCTCAAGTTTCCGCATCTGGGCTTTCTCTGAGGGGCCAATCAACTACTAGAATCATCAAAGTGCCCAATGCTCCGCTCTAAAGGGGTTACATTGCATCTGCAAGGTCATTAATGCTCTCTGGAAGTGTGGTACAGCCTAGGCATAATGTGTAGTGTGAGCATGGAGTGTGCCCTCAAGGCCCCTGTTGCTCTATGAAGGACCACCTAGAAAAACCGTCTCAAACTCAAGTGAAAGCTACCAATCATAAGTCACAATGACCATAGTTGCATCATTGTAGACCATACATAATGGTTAAGGGTACTAAGACTTCAAATTGGGATTACCATCAAATATCTAACTAGACCAAGTCCCATAAAAATATTCCCCAACTTGTTAGGGATGGCTACATCCTGAGTATATAGATGTATGCAGGGAGCAATCGTGGAGGCATGAGTTACCCCTTTCCTCAACTTGCTTTTTCCACCCCTCTGGTGTGTTGTTTACTTCTTTTTGATAATGCTTTGATAGGGAGGATAGCTCAAGTGTCCAAGCTTGCTTTTAATTATATAACATTTATTTACTCTTTAATGATGAGTTAGCTTCTCGTTCATCAAGGTTGGGACATGCAAGGGTTCCTTTACTATGTGATGGAGCATCAAGTGCTCAAAAACTGAGTGATGGCTAATGAGGGTGGTAGAGTTCATGCTAGGATTTTGCCCACACGCTAATTACTGTGTCGGCCATCTTTGGCATTTTAACTTTTCTTTTTCTTTCATTGTGGCCATCTTATGCTTTTACCTTTCTTTTAGCTACATCAACCTTCAAGGCAAGGTTCACAATCCAAACTCATGGATAAGGATATGAGGGTGCCAATCCCAATGAACCAATCTCAGCAAACCCAAAAGGGTGGACATGAAATCAGGGGAAGGTGAAAAGTGACAAGTATGGAATAATGGTTATGGAAATGTTTTTTTCAATCCAAGTTTCCCAAGTAGTGCCCCTCCTATAACCTTAAGAGCTTAGAGGAGGTCCCATTAGACTAGGGACAAAACCTAACCTCCGTAGTAAGGTGAGAGAACAAATTTACAATCAATATTGGTCAATCATCTGGATCACCCTTTAATCCATGTTAGAATCAATGTCACATGGTTCAGGTTTGAATTCGAGTTCAACAACAATAGAGTTCAATTCGAATTAGAATTTTTCATTAAGGTTCAGATAAGGTTCATCAATAAGTTCAAATAATATAAATATATATATATATACATAATAATATATATATAATAATAAATATAATTAAAAATCATATTAAATTAAATAATATTTAATATATAATAATTATTAATATTAACTTCATTTGTAAGTAAATATTTATAATTTATATATAAAGATATAAATTACTAATAATTAAAACATATGAAAATATATAAGATTATTATTGATTATAATGGAAACTAATTTAAACTAAATAATATATATTATATATATAATATATAAAAATACAAAAAAGATATAATCAGCCCCCATGTAATGGCACGGCTTCTTGTTGTAGTGTTTTTCATAATCTATTTATCTCCCCGCTTGGTCAAATACATTTACAGTTGCTTAGTTAAATACAGTTCACTTTGGGGTGGATCGTGGTTGTGAACAGCGACCTAAGTTGTGATAATATAACCCTCTTTAACAAACAAATCGAGCCATGTGTTAACAATTGTAACCTTCAATTGTCACCCATCACCACAATTAGGGACTCACTAGACGCTTGATTGCACCAAATCACAACGTCACAATGCAGCAATGAGACCCCCAATCACACGCAATGGAAGGGAGTCACCAATGGCCTAATTACGACAAAACACACTGTCAAAGTACAACAATGAGATTCAAGCATTATAATTGGTCCAGTCGGTGGTATAGAGAGAGCAGACAACACGTGGAAGTAGCCATTGCATCAAGCCGCAATGAACCATTGACCAAACAGAAATGAACTTCTATTTTTCCTTGGGGTTCACTAAATTTCGAATTTCAACTTAGAAGTTCGGTGAACCGTCTAACTTAGGTTAGAATTCCCAAAACAGTAAGTAGAAGCACATGATTGCAAAATGGTTAAGTGTTTGTCGAATGGTGACCCACCTTCCTTCAAAAGGAATGTTGAATCGTGAGAGGTGTCTGACTAGGGCAAATGGTGAAGAAATGTGGCATATCATTATATACTAAGCAAATATAGGGTTGCTAGCCGGCTAGATGTCCAAAATAGGAGAAAAATTTTATCCTATGAGGTTACCCACTTTTGGTGGGTAACAAGTCCATAGTAGAGTAGAGTAGCTGAGAATGGATAGAGAGAGGGAAAAACAGAGTGTTTATGTTCTATAGCAACCCATGGGCCATAAGTCTCTCTCCTTTGTATTTGCACCATTTCCATTCAGAGAAAGGGAGAACAGAGAAACATCACCTTCCAACTAGGTTTTCTCTTGAAAGGGTTTCCCAAGTTATATCTTGGTGTTATTGTGGTTTGTGAGTGATTTTTTTAAATGGTTCTCTATTTTCTACTTTTTATATATTGCATGCATAAGCAGAAAATGATAACTTAATAAATCCAAAAATCTAAGGAAAATTAATCCTCATAATATAGATTTTGGATTTCAACATATTTTTATCAGATTTAATGTGACAAATACTTCGCTCTTTATCCTGTAGTTCCAGAATTTCGGCCCTCCTACAATACCAGTTGGCCCAGAATTTCAGCCCTACCACAGTTGCCCCAGTAACCCAGAAAATTTCAATGCCTTGCAACAGTTGCCCCAGAAGCTGTGAATCGGGGAGAGAGAGATTCCTTCACACATGTGAGTTGTTAGAGAGAGATAAGAGAGAAAATTTGGCCTTCTTCTTTGTCCTTCTTTGTCCTTCTTTGTCCTTCTCGTCCTTCTTGTCCTTCGCTCACTTGCCCAAAAACTGTCTTGAGAGAGGAAGGTGAGTTTCCCAAATGAGGAGCTCGAGCTGCCTTTATATAGTAGTCTGTCTAGGGTGAATGGATGTGTCTCTTGGCTAGGGCCAACTTGACTTGGAGGAAAACCGACTTGTCACTTCTGGAGCCAAAATTTCATTTTGAAAATTCAAATTTACATCTTTTAAAAGTCGCAATGGGACTTTGACTCAAAATAAATTTTCCTTTGACTCAAGCGTTTATAAATATGCTTTACAATGATAAATATTGTTACATCAAGTAACCAAGAGTACATTATGAAGACCAACCATAGTTACAAATTCAACAAAGATAACAACCAATCTGCCCAACCACCCAAAATAACCCCAATTGACACACACACACACAACTTTTTTACAAATAACACATTATCTTGCAAGAAAAAAAGAATGACATAAATGACATTTTAGAAGGAAAACCATGTATATATTAACCCCCATAGGTGATTACACAATGCAAAACCGAAAATTATTCTTTATAGATGAGCTTATACATCCAAGATTCCAAAATCAGCTTTATACATAAGGTTATACATCAAGAATCAGCCTTTACGCGTGGATATATGTACTGAAAATAAAATAAAATAAAACATTACCTAAAGACAAGTATAATTACATATCCTAATACTCCTCATCTCCATCCTCATCAACAAAAATAAAACAATGTGCTTTTTTCAACAGAACTAGAGCATGGATTGATTAGAGATAAATTAGTTTGTGGAATGATTAGAGATAAAATTTACCAGTGTATTAAATTTTTTGGACGGGCCCCACTCCCTTCTTGGGTGCTTGAGTGACCCTGCACAAGCAAAAACAGTCGTGGATACAAGGTTGATTTGGGCCGTGTTATCAGCCCAAGAAAATCTCCTAGGTTGTATCTCGGAGATGCTCGGGAACATTACAACTCAACAAAATGTTGAAAATGGATGAATGGAAGGAATGATGCATATTCAAGCCAAATAACCACTTCTACTATGCTTAACTCTAGACATGGGTGAACACCCCCAGACTACAAGGCTTTAGACCACCAATCACTCACAGTTTAAGGAATAGGTGAACACGGAGAATACTAACCACAACAGCGGATGCACAGGACCCTGTGATGGCCCACTGCAACCAGTAAAAAGGTCTGCAAATCTATTTCTTAATGCACAGACAAGATGACAGCTCTCTGGCACTAAGTAAAAAGAAACCTGCATAACAAATTCAATAATACATACACAGAGGTGGAATGATAACCCCTCTAATGCTAAATATCAAGAGCACATGAATAAATGCATAACAGGCATAGCCTAGAACAAAGAAGAAGTGGAAAGTGAGCAATTAACAACAAAAGAAGCTTGTATTAGCTGAAAATGAAGACCAGACGCTGCAAGTATCAAAGTAGTTACAGTCTCCAGAAGTTGAACCTTACATCAAAGCCGAAACCATCAACCCTGATTACCTCTATTTTGTGGGTATATATAGAGGTTGATTACAAAATGTTCTGCTATTCTATGCATGGAGGAGTCATAATTGACCACCAACCACATTAACTATCTAAAATGGGCCTTTGCTACGATCTGTTGCTTCAATGAATGAACTTGATCTTCACTGATATTCTGTTGTCCTTCTTGATCAGATGAATGTCCTATGAAAGAATGATCCATAACTGATAAATGTTGTGATCTGCTCGAGGAACGTCCTTCTTGTTCTTCGGCCATAATTTTCTTGAATGCAGTTGTTGAAGAATAACTGCACCAGGAACAGGTAGCCGGCCACCAATGTCCTTTGGAAGCACGACTTAGTCAAAGGTGGCAAAGACTTCATGGCGGGTGTACGAGCAGGTGGATAATAGATATCAACCGTTGGATCAGGGAGATAGACGACAGAGATTGATTAGCAGTGGCTATCGGGAGACGTGAGAGCGGGATAGACGAGGGCCATTGGATCTCATATGGGCAGATCCAACGGTGATCGCGGGTCGGGAGTACGAGGGGGTTAACTAGTGGGAACGGGCGGGACGGTAGTAAGTGGTTTTCCTCGCACCGCCTACGGGAGGTGGGTGGCAAACTTGCAAACCCGCGCGATCACAATAGGAGGGCAACACGTGGCGGATGTGACGGGCGACAAACCGCTTTCCCGCGGGCTAATGCACGTGCAGGTTTCAGCAGCGGGACAAGCGATTACCGTTGGATCGGGAGATGGGCGATCGGATGGCCAGAAAAACGCATCTGTTTTATGTGACTGATGTGACGGGAAAGCGTCGGATTGTCGTATAGCACTCGTTTGTGTAGGCGCAGTTATATGGGTAAAGCCTTAGCGCTGAGGGGCTAAACGGAAGAGGGGCTTACACAGGGTTTAGGGAGAAAAACAAAGCTAAAAGGGTTAAGGGAGAATAAGGAAAATGAAGGGAAGGAGAAAACACATTGCTGCGGGGCTCCCTGTTTGCAAGAAGACACGGCCAAATTTGAAATTTGGTCCTCCAAACGCTGAAGCATATAGCAGAGCTAACAGGTCAAAATTCCACCAACCATACCATACGATGTTTCCAAATCAAGAAACACCATACAAGCATTTCAGCCGTGTTTCGGCAGCATTTCAACATTTCTAAGTGTTTCTCGTACGACCATGCCAGGTTTGGGAGCATTTCCTGCGACATAGCCTCAAATCTATTGGGAATGTGCTAGAAGCATATTCAACATGTGGCTATAAAAATAAAAAAATAATCTAGGTGTGAATAAGTGAGATTTTAATCCTTGGAAAATCAAGACATGACCCCTTTGCGAAATTTTACAAGTACAACAACTTTTGAAATGCGTTAGTAACTTGGTAGTTACAACACTTTATGAGATGAAAAGGCTCATTTTCAGCACCTTTGAGCAGAGACTTAGGATTCAGGAAGCATTGTTTCTTAAACAATGGAGAAACACTACTTTTAACTCCATTCTCATATTCTTTGGCATGCATTCATAAAATAAAGCACAAACACATTAAACAGAAAAGCAAATCCATATTCCAACTGGCAATAACTAAATTCACAAGTCAGCAATATCACCAAAGGAACAAGCATAATTAAGACATATGTATATATTTTCTCAGCCAAATGCAAAAGCATGTACCTGTTTTATTTTCTTTAGAACTGCTTGAACAGTTCTCTTGCGCTGAACAGAGCTCTTTTGTTTTGTTTCTCCACTTGAAAGAGCTGGAACCTGTGACAAGGGTGAAGGCACTGGTTGTATATTTGTCTCAGATGATGCTTCTACATGTCGTTCCCTTGAAGTTGAAATCCCCTGTATGACAGAAATAAGTGAATGTTTAGAATCTTAGTACATTGTCCTGACACCACAATACACTTTGTCTGGTCAGATGTGTTTTATCGATACAAAATATGAAAGCATAAATCCACAGCAGCTTGAATATGGTTTAATAAACGTGAACACTGAAAACACTGCTGTCATATCCTTTGATGAGTAGATACATGGAAATTCTTTTAATAAAGATAGAACCTGAATGAATATTTTACATTCAAATACTCTGAGCATTGTCATCTTAATGAGTTGTAAGAATAGTGTGCAATTGCAAATATGTTTTTAATTTCTTAGAAGCTAATCAGAGACATGTAACTTTTGAAGATATAAATAAAATTCCAGAGAAAATTTTATGTTAATTATTTACAATAGCCAGTCACTGGCTTCTTACATGCATTATGAATTAAGTTGATGAGAAGAGACGACTATTGCCCACTATTCATTCATATTAATGTTTTTGTTTCTAAACTCCAACTTGACACAATTAGTGTACAATAGGATTAAGTATGTATAAAGGCATAAAGTTGTTTTATGCCTGCCTTTATTTCAAGTGAAGGGAACTTTCACCTTGCACTAGTATAGTATGCAATAGTCCCAAGTAGCAGTCCTATGTCTGTCTTATGTTTCAAAAGAAAGGAAAATTTTACAGGTACCTTCAAATGTGAAGGTATGCCAAATGCAATGACCTAATACTCGTCAAATAAAGCAATTCAATAAGCAAGGGATAATAAATTCAAATAGAGTGAGGGCAATAGAGAATTGAGACCAGGATACATGTTCGCCCCTTAATTGTCAGATGGCAGGACATGGAGGCACCAGCTCCAGCAAGCAGAAAATCAGGGTCACAACACCCATATTGGTAAGAACAGTTGACAGAGTGACAAAACCAACTCAGACACAGTTGAGCAGCAGATTTCAAAGAACGTGATTCCCAATTTTCCAGGAACAATGCAATTGGACAGTTGCATGCAGCCCAGAGGAGGATTATGAACAGAGTGATGAGAATTAATGGCAGCCAATTCGGTTAATCTAGGGCTTTTGACTAATTCCTTGTCTCTTCCGCCCCTTTGTATAAATTCAACCATAATATAAGGAAGGGGTTATGTGGTTAGACAATGTGATGGTTGTTGTTCTAAGTATTGGTTTTTAAATGTACGAGTATGATGATTAAAACTGCACATGGTGGCAGTGTGAAGAGAAAACCACACCATGTATCCAGAGGTTAACACATGCAAGCAGTAGACAAGCTTGACCCTGATGAGGAAGAGTGTGACATCATCTGACAACAATTGACCACCTACGTAGGTAATGAAAGATTATTTGATTATGCCCATCCAGTCAGAGATTGAGAGAAGTTGACTTCTCTGTAACTTGTTTGGTGGTTCTGTCCCACAGTTACAATGATGGGTGAAACAGGTGCTTTCAAAGTTGGGTACACTTCTTCCATCGAGAGGTGTTGGAACACCTACAGTTTCATCCACAATGTCAAGAGAAACAGCCTTGTTGTAAAACAGGCAAAGAGCTTGGTTTATGCGCATTACAACTTGTGCTTGTTGTCCCATTTTGTAAGGAGTCAGAAGACAACAATTTGGAGGATCGAGCATTGACTTTGGAGAAGTTGGAGATTGCTCTTTCTGATAATAATGATTGTATAGAGATGCCACCCCAACCTATTGCCATGTTCAACCCACCCAAGGCTCCAACTTCATCTTCACAGTTACCTCCACATCCACAACTATGTGGGGCTCATGGTGGTCGTGGTGATGCTTGTTACCCACCAAAAAGAGCGTAACTCATAGAAGAATTTTTTTCTCCTCCTTGGACAGCCAACCAGCCAACAGCTCTATATGATCAACACGTAACATAATGCCAGGATCCTCCACTTTTTGCTCCAGTCAGATTTCTCTCCCACCTGGCATTCCTTCTTAAAGGAAGGTGGGTCATCCATCAGCAGTTATTTTAACCATTTTTCAATCGTGTGCTTTCACTTAATGTTATGGGCATACTAATATGATTCACGAGGAAAACTGGATGATTGAAACTATATTCTTATTCCCTTTCTTCACTTTGGAGCTATGTTGCAGGAAACGTGGTATGGAGGTCCGTTTCCGTACGGAAACGGGTACGAAATGCGGAAACGCGTTTGGTATGGCCATACTGCCACGTTTCCCAAAATGGAAACGTGGCCAGTACGGCCGGAAACGCGTTTCAGGGCCGTACGACCGACATTTGCTCCTTAACTTGTGTTTTTTTAATTTTTTTTTTAATTTACTTTTAGGGTATGTTAGTGACTTCTTGTTGCTTCTAGATGTGTGTCTAAAGCTATAAAAGTGAATTTTTTCCCTAGTGTTGATATGCAGTTCATCAGGAAGTTTGAGGGATATGCAGTGCATGGTAATGTTAAATTCTTAAAGTAAAAGTGATATTCTCCTTTATTTTTCATTTTCATCCTTTTACTTAAATTTTTAACATTACCATGAAATGACTTAGGATGTTTGAGAGTGGTTTCGGCCTCCTTGGATTTCATATGGAGAAAGTAGAATTTTAGATCTCTCTCAAAATCCAGCAGACTTATTTGTTTTTCAGGATTTCGGGATTGGGGGGATTGCAATGTTTCCATTGGATTTTATCATGTACTAGGGTATGGAACTTGTATTTAATCAAGAGAACCAAGCCCTCTATGCAGGGGAGACTCCCAATAACCAAGAGCATGTAGGGTACTAGGGTATGAAACGTGTATTTAATCAAGAGCACTAAGGTCGTTGACTATGTAGGAAGAGACCCCAATACAACAGTGGTCTAATGGGATGTGGATCAGAAATCCGATTTGATCTCTCTTTGCAGCCTTATAGTCTTATTGTACTTCAAGCTTCTATATAATATAAATAAAGGCTGTTTTTGAAGATTGGATATATATAAAAGGTTGCTTTGGATATTCTGATAATTTTATTTCATTATGTGATCATTCCATGATAAATGATGATGTAAATTAATCTTATGTTTAGTGTAATAAATTATAATATACATTTAGCTTTATAATTGCACATAGCATATATATATACGAGAGAGAGAGAGAGAGATAAATATTTTCATATACATAAATATATATATATATAAATATATATATACATAATATATATTCGTGTTTCCCCGTTTCCAAAATTTGGGGAGGTCGCAGTTCGTATCGCTTCCTGTTTCGGAAACTCGTACCCATTTCCCCATTTCGTGCAACTTAGCTTCGGAGGTTAATCTTTGACACTAGTCAAGTCGGACCTCCTTTGAGGCCTTAGAGTATTAGGAAGGGCACCACTAGGGAAGCATTGATTGAAGTAGTGTGTCCAAGATAATCCATACTTTACCATTTTCCATCTTTCTCTCTTATTCATTTCCATTCTTAGGGCTAGTGGTCATTGGTCATTAGGATTGGCACCCTTCATCCTCATCCTTGAGTCTAGGCCCGGAAATTTGGCCCTGGAGATTGATGCAACTAAAGCCTAAAAAAAGGTAAAAGCACAAGAAATCCACAATGAAAGAAAATATAAAATGCAAAAGATGGTTGGGACATTTATTTAGCACGTGGGTAAAAGTCTAACATGAGCTCTACCCCCCTCATTAACCATCACACAGTTCAATGCTTCATTTAAAGAAGGAACTGTCGGATTTCCCAAACTTGATGAGCAAGAAATTGCTTCATCTTATAGGGGTAATGGAAAATCTCAAAAGCAAGCTAGGGCTCTAAATGTATGTACCCAATAAATGAAAAATCATAAATAGTAAAAGGTGCACCAGATTGGTGGAACAAGCAAGCCCAGGAAATGGGTAATTCTTGCCACCACTCACCCCCCCCCCTTTACATCTATACACTCAGGATGTTCGACCCCCATCAACTGGTCACATGGTTGTGACACTTACCCTAAAGTCTTTCCCACCCTGCAACCATCATTATCACACACACCTATGGATTAATGGCTCACCTGAAACATGTCACTCCCCTTGGGGGCTCAAAACCCCTAATAGGGTTGTTGAGGTAAACTATCCCTAATATACGTGAGGTAACTTCTTTACATGTCCTGATCTAGTTAAACATTTGAAGGTGACCCTTGTGTGAAGTATTCGTGTACCCCTACCATTAGGTATGGTCCACTATGATGCATTTTATGGTATTTTCCCTAATTTATCTTAAGAGGGTTTTGCCAAGTGGTGTTATCACAGTGGCAGAGACCCCTTGAGAGTTAATCCTCATCCCATTCAGCAGCACTCCAAAGGTCGTTGTACCCAATCCAGAGAGCATTTCTGACCTTGTTGATGCAGTGTTGCCCCTTCGGAGATGAGCATTGGGCTATGAGATGATTCCACATGGTACTTGACACTTATTAGTACCCCCAGATGTTGAAACACTAAGCCATTGAAGCCTTGATGTTGGATTTAATGATGATGTGCCTAGATGGACCCTGGATGCCCCCAAGCTAGCCTTGACAGTGTTTGATGGGTGTTGCTTAATCTAGAGCCCAAATGATGATGATTATCCTTGAGATGAGAAGGGAGGCCTTACACATCACTAGTAGTCACCAATTCTAGAGAATGATGGTGTGATGTCACCCCTTTTAATTTTTGCCCCTAAAAGAGTGACATAGGGCTCATTGGTCATGACATCATGGTTTTGGAGGCATTTTTAGAGGCATACCCATAGCACTTTGAGCTTTTACTTGGAGTATGGAGCACTCATGATCTATTTGTCACTTATTTGTGGCATATTGAGCATTTATGGAGGATGACGTCATAATGGAGGACATAATTTCCCCACACATATGGGATTTTTGGCATTTATTTTTATGTTTCTTAGCTATATTAAGGTTTGCTTGTAACCTCCACTTGTTGAACACTCAACAAACATGTTTTAGAGCTTTGCACGTAAAATTAGTGGAAACGAGGCAAGTTAGTACTCGTATAAATAGAGGAAGCCTTACTCCACTTTTCAAAATCACACATTCATCACTCTTCCTTTCGAAAGAGTGTGAATAAGTCCTTATCATCAACTTGGGCCAAAATGTGATCTTTTTATGGTGTGAATTCTCTTGGAGATGAATTTTTGCATGGAGATATTTTCTTGAGATTGAATGAAGTCTTTCTTTGGAGAATTTTGTAAGTTTCAGGCATATTTCTATATTTTGCATAGTGTACTTGTGTAGTAGGGTTTCTACTTTTGTGCTATGATAAAATGTTAAATCTATGTTGAAATCTTGCTCCTTTATAACATGCAAAATTGTTCTCCTTGACACTTCAGGAAACTCCGAGTGTGCATTCCTTAGATTTAAATTCTCCCCTCACAAGGAAAATCGCTAAGGTTTTGAAAGTGGATGCCCTAGTCATTCCCCTTTACTCCATCAAAATTGTTCTCATTGATTTTTTCCCACGAAGACTCTATTTAGCCCATTTAGGACAAGGCACTAGTCATAATTGTGTTGATAATCCATCTAATTAATTAGATTTCTTCTTCTTCCTCCTCTATCCTAGATACCTAGGGTTAGGGCTAGCGCTTTATGTGGAAAATTGCTAAAAAGAAAATTGATGATTGATGTTTATGGTTCTAAAATTAGGAAATGCATTAATAAATAATATAATTGCAAAATCTAGCACTATTGCGTGTTTAAAACCTCTTTTCAAGGCTGATGTCATCCTTAGTTTGTTGTTTCTCTGTTGACACCTAATCTTTGGGATTAGGAAAATTATGTAAATATTGTATATAGAAGAAACAAAGTTAAGACGAAGAGTCATTGGGAGATGAAACCCAATAGTCTCCCTCTCCTTGTATATATCCAAGTTCTATATTAATGCAAATACAACAATTTCATTCAGAGTTAATCCTAGCCTGACATGGTATCAGAGCCAACTCCCAAATTAGCTTTTTCTGCAAGTAGCTCCTGCATTCTCTACCATATTCTCTATTCCTTTGCTCTCTGTCCCTCTGCATTGATCTGAGCAACATTGATACCACTGTGAGAATGCAGCATTTGTGGTCGATTTGAGCGTTGAATCTTTGCGTTCATTTTGGTGAATGCATTGGTTGTTTAAATTCTGGTCAAAACCCCTGTGAGCTTCAGAGCTATATATGTCAAGTCGTCCAGCAGTCTTCTAGTCAACCTAAAGGAGGGACAATCCTCTATATATAAAGGTTGTCCACTCCATCATAACGTCAAGCAATCACCTTTGAAATCAGCAAAGGTAGGAAGCCAAGAAAAAGGGTGAAGAAGGATGAAGAAAGGGTCCCAAGTGCAGCGACGAATGAGGAAGAAATACCAAGCCTTGGAAGTTTGTTCTAGGGCTAAAAGACAATCACATGTGCAAAGAAGGGGAGGGTCTCTCTACTGTCATAGCAACTCTCTATCACAGTCACATAAACCTCATCATTTGGGCTAAGAACATAGGCCTAAAAGGCCTCCCACTCAAGTGAAGAAGAGTGAAGGTAATAGGATTGTTCTAAAGCCTATTACAGTCACACATGCGAAGAGAAGGAGGTTGTCTCTACTATTATGGCAGCCCTCCCATTACAATCATACAAGTTCATTGGTTGGTGAAAAGAAGGAAGGGGTCATCATAAGGAAAGGGTATCTCTTCTAGAGCAAGTGCAACAAACAATTAGAAGGAGGACGAAGTGCCGGGAAACGAAGTGCTGGAAGAATGAAGTGTTCGAGAACAAAGTGTAGAAAGGAGGAAGGACTTGACTTGTGCTTGGAGAATATTCTTGTCAAGGGTCTAGGGTTTGGCATTATTAATAAGAAGCTTCAATAAGAAAAACTTACTAAAGGGTTTTCCTCTCAAGACAAGAGAAGTGTGGGCCCTGGCAGAGAGCCAACATCTTGTGTTCTTGTTCTTATGTTTTTGGTAGCAGTTTGATGAAGTACACACACATGCATTAATAAGAAGAAGAAGAAGAAGAAGATTAAACTAACAAGAAAAGTACAAAGACTCCACAAATTGTTATCAAGTAAAGAAGCATCACACTACACCTAATTGCCTTTGATTCTTCAACATGGTATCAAAGCTAAGGTGACACATCAAGGAAAGGGCATGTCAAGAACACTCATCAAGGAAGGACATCTACAAAAGTTGAGGCATCTAGCCAAGAAATCTCAATACTTTCAAGGACAAGAAGGTCTACCATCTATCATTCATCAAGGAAGACTACAAAGCAAGAAGAAGAGCCTTACACAGACACCTACAAGAAAAGCAAATCAAAGAAGGACCTACATCAAGCTACTAGTCGTCAAGCAAATCTCATCATCAACCAAGTCCACTTGGAGAAAGCAACTTGAAGAACATCAAGATCTAAGGAAGACAAGCCATCAAGTCTTCAAGAGGAAAGCAAGTCCACTACATCTCAAAATCTATCAAGTATATGTCCCCTTCTAAATATACATCAATGTATTTTTGCAAGGAAAGCAACAAATTGGTAGGCACCAATAACTTTCTTGCATGGAAGAAGAGGACTGATTTACTTCTCAAGGAGAATGAACTTCTAGAACACATCAAAGGGAATATCAATATTTCTGCTAAGGAACAAACTCAAGCCTTAGCCAAGTATAATAAGGATGAGACAAGAGCTCAAAGGATTCTAATAGAATCCATCAAAGACTGCCTCGTTCCTTATGTCTCCAAACTTGAAATATCAAAAGAAATCTATGATAAACTAAGAGAGTTATTCTCAGTAAGCACAGCTGGAGAAGTGATATCTCTTCGAAATGATTTGTACAAGATGAAGATATCAAAGGAAGGAATAGCTCCCTACTACATGAAGATCCTTGAAATGAGGGATCAACTTCAAGATCTAGGGGAAGTCATGTCAGATAGAGAAATGAGAACCATAGTACTTGTTGAAGAAAGTGTAACTAGTTTCGGTCTTCATAAATGTAATTTTGACATTTGTATTTATTCAAGAAAAGAGAAATTATTTGTATATTATTTGTCTATGAGTTTCTTGCTCATTGGAGTAGGTCAAGCACATGTTTAAGTGCTTTTAGGAAGTCAAAAGATCAATGTATTTATGTAAGACCCTTAGAAAGGATGTTACATTATGTATAAAAATTGTATAAGGTCAAAAGAATACCTCCAAGCCAAGTGCAAGTCCTCTCCATGCAGCAATGTCCTCCAAAATAAGCTAAAGGATGAAAATAATGAAGAAACAGTCAAGTCGGCCTAAAGACATCATGTCGGCCTAATGTCGGCCTAAAAGAGGGAAATCAGAGCAGGTAGAAGCCAAGGAAAGTGAAGGAAAATGCAAGTCTAAGGGTCTCCAAGACAACTGAAGAAAGGAGGAAGAAGACTAAAGTGAAGAGGATTGTTTCTAGGGCGGAATACAGTCACACATGCGAGATAAGGCATCAATCACATCAAAGGATAAGAAGATCTACCATCCATCACTCATCAAGGAACACAACAAAGCAAGAAGAAGAACCTTACATAAAGGAACCCACAAGAAGAGCAAACCAAAGAAGCACCTAAATCAAGCTACAACTCATCAAGCACATCTCATCATCAAGCAAGTCCACTTGGAGAAAACAACTTGAAGAACATCAATATCTAAGGCAAGCTATCAAGTCTTCAAGGAGAAAACAAGTCTACTACATCTCAAAATCTATCAAGTAAGTATATGTCCTCTTCTGAATATACATCAATGTCTTTTTGCAATGAAAGCAATAAATTGGTAGGTACCAATAACTTTCTTGCATGGAAGGAGAGGATTGATTTACTTCTCAAGGAGAATGAACTCCTAGAACACATCAAAGGGAATGTTACTATTCCTGCTAAGGAACAAACTAAAGCCTTAGCCAACTATAATAAGGATGAAACAAGAGCTCAAAGGATTCTAATAGAATCCATCAAAGACTCTCTCATTCCTTATGTCTCCAAGTTGGACACATCCAAAGAAATCTATGACAAACTAGTAGAGCTATTCTCAGTAACCACAACAGGAGAAGTGATATCTCTACGAAATGAATTGTACAAGATGAAGATATCAAAGGAAGGGATAGCTCCCTACTTCATGAAGATCTCTGAGATGAGGGATCAACTTCAAGAGCTAGTGGAAATCATGTCTGATAGAAAAATGGCAACCGTAGTACTCAATGCTCTACCTGAGGATTGGGGAAACTTCACACCAAGCATATATGCCAAGAAAGAAGCCACCCCACTAAGTGAAATGTGGTCTCTATACAAGATAGAGGAAACAACACTCAAAGCAAAGGAAGATGTGGGATCAAAGGAGCAAGCATTTTTTACCATGGCCAAGAGAAAGAGAAAATTTGGCAAATTTGGTCCACGAAGAACAAACAACAAAGATATGTCCAAAATCCAATGGCTATGGATGCCAAGAATATGGACACTACAAAAGGAATTGTCCTAAACTGAACAAGGACAACAACAACAAAAGAAAAAGGGAAGAAGCTTATGTGACTCAAGAAATGAAAGAATAAGACAAGAAGCAAAAGAACGAAGATCCTTCAGATCTCTATTCAAAGTTGAGTAGTATAGGAGCATGTAGGAATAAAATAAAATTGCATGGCTAGAAACATCTTCTAGAATGTAGAAGCATGATGTACATAGAGTTCGAAATACTCATGTAGAAGGAGCATTTATAATAGAACAAAGTGCACGGTTAAAAATATCCTCTAGAATATAGGAGCATGGTAGATATAGCTCAAGGTATTCATGTAGAAGGAGCATACCTAGAATAGGACCTCATCCACAATGAAAGAAAATTGATCATGGTTAAGAATCTTAGAAGACCTCCATCATCAAAAGAAAGAAACATTTGCAGGATAAGGGTCTTTAAGATACTCTGATGGAATTTACAAAAGAAGATTCATAAACAAAAGCAGATGTCTCATTGGGAGTCCCATTCATGGGATTCAAGAAAAGGATGATATGTAGCAAAGCTAAGATGAAGTTAGAAGGGCCACACCAAGGACAACCAAATGAAACTAAGATGATCAAAGGAGAATCAAGACAAGGTATGTATGCATCAAAGTTTAGTCATGTTATCATTTGTATATTATCGAGTCATGGGAATAGTTCTATGACATGATCAAGTATGAAAGAATCTCTTTCACCAATGACATGCTCACAAGCATGCAATGAAGGTTAACAGAAGGAAATACTCACATAAGGAGAATAAGATTGTTGACAAAGAAGCAAGTGAAGAAGAAATGTTGACTAGCAGTAGAAACAAGCAATGAAGAAGCGCTCCCACAAGGAGCATAAGGTGGTTGACCAATCTATCCAAGAAGAAGAAAGTGCAGAAAGAGATAAAGCATGTGAAGAACACCATGATCACCAAGAATCACTATCCGACAAGATACTTTGACGAAATCTCCCGAAAGAAGGCATGACAACTCTGACAAAGGAAGAAAAAGATCTAAGGACCCTTGACACCTGTGAAGGCCTTGCAGACATGAAAGGTGGAGAATCGAGATAACTAATTCTACTCTACAAAGATGTCATGATGAAGAAGCCATTCAACAAAAGCACCATTTAATGTTGAAGCAATATTAGGATGAAGTCATGAAGGGCTACTAGATCAAAGCATGGGAACAAGCAAGTACAAAGAAGCATACATGTGAAGAATAGTCTGAAGCGTAGACAAGATGACAAGGAATAACCAGATGATAAGAGCACCTGATATATGATAAGAAGGCCACTTTCCACTAAGGAAGCAATGACATGACAAACCAAGAAGGAAAGTGATCAATGGATGGTGCCCTACCAAGAAGAAGTTCGATTAAAGGAAGGAAGGAGATCAAGCAGCTAGAGGACCCACGAAGAAGAAGTTGTTGATGAATGGACAAGTCCCTAGCTAACAGGGAGTTATAACAAGTTCCCAATTACAAAGGAATTTGGACAAGTACCTTGTCTGAGGATACTTGGGCATATCTTCCTCAATTGAGAGGAAGTGATAGACATAACATTCTTGTCTTCACTTGGGAAGAAAGAATGGGAGGATTGGGTAATCATCTAGCATCTGATATTCTTTGAGGATGTGTAGGGCATCCAAGACAAGAGTAGGCAAGAGGACCGATATTCATTGAGGGTTGGGAACCTAGGATAAAAATAGTCCTAGAAGGTCATACTCAATGAACACCCGGGTGGGTATGTACCTTGAGAGACAATGACTAAGGTGTCTATAAGTCCATTGGTCTCGCCAACATTGTGCTCTGATCTACTAAGAGATGGAGCTGTCAGTCAGGGCCTTGCTATGGAAACAATGTTGGTTACTATCATGCTATGACAGATGGATTGCCAATCTAGTTTCTCTTATGTGAATTCTTCAAGATAGAAAAATAGCCAAACACCTTGAAATGTTGTATGAATACCTCCCTAGTTAAGAGGGAATGTTAAAAGAAATGTAACTAGGTTCGGTCTTCATAAATGTACTTTTGATATTTGTATTTATTCAAGAAAAGACATATTATTTTTATAATATATGTCAATGAGTTTCTTGCTCATTGAAATAGGTCTAGCACATGTTAAAGTGTTATAGGTGAGTCAAAGAGTCAAAAGAATTATGTTGAATACCTTAAAGGCATGTTACTATAGGTATACTTACGTAATATAGTCAAAAAGGTCACCTCCAAGCAAATTCAAGTCTCCTCCAAGCATGTGACACCACCAAAGAAGCAATCCAAGCTATATATGTCAAGTTGGCCAGCAGTCTTCTAGTGGGCCTTCAATTCAGCCTAAAGGAGGGATAGTCCTCTATATATAGAGGTTGTCCACTCCATCATAACGTCAAGTAATCACCTCTGAAATCAGCAAAGGTAGGAAGCCGAGAAAAAGGATGAAGAAGGACAAAGAAAGGGTCTCCAAGTGCAACGAAGGAGGAGGAAGAAATACCGAGCCTTGGAAGTCTGTTCTAAGGCTAAAAGACAGTTACACATGCGTAGAAGGAGAGGGTTTCTCTACTGCCATAGCAGCCCTCTATCACAGTCACATGAACCTCATCATTTGGGCTAAGAACATAGACCTAAACGGCCTCACACTCAAGCAAAGAAGCAAGGAAGAAGGGCGAAGGTAATAGGGTTGTTCTAAAGCCTATTACAGTCACACGTGCGAAGAGGAGGAGGTTGTCTCTGCTGTTATAACAGCCCTCCCATTACAGTCATAAAAGTTCATTGGTTGGTGAAAAGAAGGGGTCATCATAAGGAAAGGGTCTCATCAAAGTTATCTCTTCTAGAGCAAGTGCAACAAGATCTAACAACAATTGGAAGGAGGACGAAGTGCCAGGAAATGAAGTGTCGGAAGAAGGAAGTGTCAAGAAACAAAGTGCAGAAAGGAGGAAGGACTTGATTTGTGCTTCGAGGATATTCTTGTCAAGGGTCTAGGGTTTGGCATTGATCAATAAGAAGCTTCAATATGAGAAACTTGCTAAAGGGTTTTCCTCTCAAGAGAAGAGAGGTTTTGGCCAACATCTTGTGTTCTTGTTCTTATGTGTTTGGTAGCAATTTGATGAAGTACACACACATGCATTAATAAGAAGAAGAAGACGATTAAGCTAACAAGAAAAGTAAAAAGACTCCACAAATTGTTATCAAGTAAAGAAGAATCACACCACACCTAATTTCCCTTGATTCTTCAACATAGTTCTCACTGGCAAAGAGAACTACCATGATTGGAAACGAAAAATAAAACACACCCTCATTTTCAATGACCTTTGGAAAGGAATTTGAGAAGGAGAAGGAGATAATGCACTTAAAAATCCTACTTCAAATAAGGAGCTTGACATCTGGGAAAACAAGAACAGCAAAGCCTATGCCTTGATTGGAGCATTAGTAAATAAAGAGGTGAGTTGTCATATTTTTCCATTTTAAAATGCCTTTGAAGCCTTAAAGAAATTGAAGGAATTATATGAGTCACACTCTAAACTTGAAGTTTTTCAATTGATGATTAAGTTGTTCAATCTTGAGTTGAAAAATGATGACCCCCTTGCCTTAGCATCAAAAGTAAGATCCATTATGCATGACATAAAAGTCACTACTATTGAAATAGATATTCCTCTCATAGCTTATGCCAAGGTACTATATCCCACTTATTCACATTATCTTGAGTCATTGCAAGCAAGTGGCAAACTTAAGGAGATTACCTTTGACCCTCTTGAGAAGAAGTTTGTTGAAAGAGAGAAGGCTTTTGGAAAGAAGACCACTCCTCAATCTTCTGAAGAAGTTGTGTGTGTTGAGTAATTTAATTGTTCTTAAATTACTCCATTAATTGTCAACCAAGTTTGTGTACTTGTGAGATGAATGTGCGCTATATATGCTAGGATTCTTTCTATGGATTGATTGATTCTAAAGATGGAATTAACCTAAGAATGGACAAATTTTTTGATGAGATTTAGAGAATAATTGTGCACATATTCTTTCAATTTAAAGTTACATTAAAACCTACATTACTTTGCGGAAATGAAAATCTATCTTAATTGCAGAATTCAAAACATACTTCTACTTACATAAAAGGAAATGCTAAATTGCAAGAAAAAGAATCTAATGCTACTTACAGAATTGAAAACACTACAATCACTATTTTGCAGAAAAGAACTACACTAAATTTCAATAAGGAATTTCTATACTAATTACATACAAGGAAATTGCGTCAAGAGGACCTAACTTCTAATTGCAGAAGAAAGATTAGATGGAAAACTTGTAACTCTAGAATGATTACTTGTGTGCGCAATTGACTCTAAAGAACTCTTATTGTTATCATCTAAGAAATTGACTTGAGCTATGAAATCTGGAAAGAGAATGCAATTAAATCTTTTTGGTGTTTTCCCTTTATGAGTACTCTAAAACCAAAACAACAATTGGTCAAAATATCTATGTTATGAAACTGATTAAGCAAATTTTGAGAGAAACTACTACGATATAAGCAGACTGGAAATGTAAAACAAAATAAAAGAACCTCACAACTCGACAAGGGGCCCTCCCATGAGCGTAGGTCTGGTAACAATCAAAGGATCTTTTATGCACACATTGAGAACGGAGTACTGTATTAGTCTAGAACAGAGTATCACCAATCTTGAAAATACACCACAGTAAAACTTAATAATCAAACTATCTTTTGGGTCTCACCTTTCGGCCTTTATACAGATGTCATTAAACAACTTTTAAGAGTTCTATGCCAATACGAAATGATCTAGTTTGACATCTACAAAATGTATTTGGTTTAGAACTCTATCTCCTTATGACTTATTACTGAAACAGAAAGTCATGAGAGATTCTTCTCGAACCATATCCTAACGAGTGAACAGGTCTTCAACACGCTCGCTTGATGTCGTCCTATTCTCCACGTACATCCTCATTATTACAGTTTGACTCTTGGATCTCTTAATCTTCATAACCTGCCAAGTCATGTCGATAAATGGTCATCCATGTGGTAAACATTTGTCATTTCCAAACACTCTTCATCCTTTTGCTGAAGCACTGCAACCTGTCTAACCATGGATATTGTTGCGGAATTCAACATTAGCTACAGAATGTTTATTTTGTTATTGTAAGAATGTTTTCGTTATAATTCATAAAGAAACATAGATTCTAAACATGGATGATAAATACATTTTTATAGGTTGAATTTGACCTTGAGCATGCTGAGACTGCTACAAAAATGGTGACAAAAAGGTGAAAGGAGATGGAAAAGGGTAGTCAAAAATGAAACAATTTCAGACTTCAACATTCCCCCACACCAAAGGCCTTGCATGTCCTCATGCACCAAAACTTCAAAACTGGTTCTTCTTTTCTCCTTCAGTGTATGGTTTCTGAACCCTGTGCAAGCACATCCAGACTAGCGCTTTCTTTTTTCTTCTTAATGTTGAAGGTGGCCCTTGGTTTCTTTATCAAAATTTTATTTTGTAAACCCTTGATTCTATTCTTAAGAAACTTGTTATTAGCCTTAAGTTTCTTGTTTTCCTTATACCAATGGCAAAAATGTAGAAGAATATTATCATTAAGGGTTTTAAGTGTTAGTGTCGGTCTTGTTAGCCTATCACCTGGATCAAATGTGCTTTTACTATGCTTGTCAAGACTATCAACATCAAAAAAAAAATTATGTCACTAGGTTTACACAGCGAAATTTGGTCATTGTTTGGTCAGTCTAGAGATGAAGTCAATCTTCTGGAAATTCACTCATGTTGGTCACCTATCACAATTTTATGGAGGTGTCATAATAAAAACATGTCAGTCATCATCATTCCATTTAGTCTCAGGTCATTCATTAGGTCGCTAGGGTTTCCAAGGTCCCTCATTTTCATGAATAAAACCAGCAGTGAATAGAGCATGAAAAAAAACTCATGGTAATTGATTTGTGAATTTTCACACGTTCATCATGCTCTCATGTTCAAAAAGTTCCAAAAGGAGGAGTCCCAGCACTTAGGAAAGTAAAAGGCAGCTCAGGTTTTCAGTGGTAAAGGTAAATCTGTTTTCATAAGTGAAAAATCAGTTTTTAGAGGATGGTGGGTCCCATTTCTTTTTTAATAAGAGCAGTGGCTTTCCCTATATAAACTCAAAAGCCCCCAAACTTGTTCATTTACCTCCTATTCACTCTTCAGTATTGTGTTATCCCATCTAAGAAAGCAAAAAAGTTGGTTTCCTAGGCAAAATTAACAAAAATCTTCAGGCACTGCACTTAGAAACACTGTGTTGCGCTCAGAGCAAAGGCGCTGTGCTCAGAAACAAAGTGTTGCGCGCGGGACAGAGTGCCCAGAAATTGCTCAAAACTCTCCCAAATCTCATTTTTTGACTTGCAAGTTTAATTTTATTAACTTCTAAGCCAAGTGACAAATAAGTACACCATCATTATCCCTCATTTGCTTTTCCAAATTCATCTCATGTCAATGATTCTTCAAATTAGGGTTTGTAGTGAAATTTTGCATGGGAAACGATAGGGTGAAAATGGCCATTTTTATTTTTTGTTTCTAAAACATGTAAAATGTTGTCCTACACCTGCATACATGTTTAATAAACCATTTTAACCATTTAACCCACCTCGAAACAAAGTTTTACCACTCAAAAAGAAAAACCCTAGCTCATTCCTAGAGGTTTTTGGGCATGTTCCATTATAAACCTTGTTTTACCTTCTTGTAAATAGATCACTCTTCATTGTTTCTTCACTCATTTTCATCAGCTTCTAAAGTCCATATCCACCCTTTTCAAACCTCCTCTATCATTTTGTCAAAATCCACCTTCACATCACTTCATTTCCATTCACACCTCACATTTTATTTTCTATTGCCTGCTGTTAGGATTTTTTGTCATTCATGGAGGGAGAATCTTCACCAAAGAGAAAAAGACATCATAAAGGAGGGAAGATCCTCAAATATGAGCCATGAGACTGCAATGCAATCAACTCCTATCCTTTCATCAAACAGTGCTTCGAGGATGTACATTGCCTGGAATTTTGCAAAAAGGTGAGCGAGTTGGGGTTTCATGAACAAGTAACAGATTGGGTGGCAACTCAGTTGAAAGGTGAAACTGTTGTCATCGCTGGTGTTGAGTTCAGTTTTTTAGTGACCTCCATCTCACTTGCACTAGGGTTACCGGACAATGGCGAGTATTGGTTCAAAGGAATGAGCCTAGATCTTGAAAACTGCAAGCCTTCTTCATCTACAAAGCAAGGACTGGCAACAAAAGAGAAAGACGCAGTTGAGCATGAGTTTGAGTTGGTTGATTTAGAGGCTGAGGATCAAACTTCAAGCATGCGATAGACAATCAGAGAGAAGGACTATCAAATCAAGGAGCTAACAATCAATATGGAAAGAGCAAAATATGTCATATCATTCCTTGAACAGGAGAATAGTCAGCTCAAAGCAAAAGAGTTGATCATGGAAAAGGAACAAGTCAAGTTATTGCAGCAAGCTGGCAAAGGCAAGGAGAATCAAGCGAGCCTGAAGGATAAAAAGGGAAAGGAAAGAGGAAAAGGCCAAGAACAAGGGGCCTAAAGAAGGAATTGCAAGAAGAGCAAGAGCACATTTTGTTGAATGAAGACCTTGACCTAGAGGATAGCATTGCCCTTGAGGTCCATCAAGATAAGGAATATTGGCTCAACAGGGTAAATGAACACTTGGAGAAGCTCCTTGAGAAGGAAAACAAAGATAATCAATTGCTCATACATATGGCGCACCACTACCAAGCTCAAAATATGATAGCCAATGTCAACGTAAAGCAACTTGAAAATAAGCTCAAGGAAGCCAAAAAGGACCAAAAGGATGAGGAAAACTTGGAGATGCTTGCTAAAGCATCTATGAAGCTTTAACAAACATATTTTTACACCTTCCATCCAATTTTGAGCAAATTCTGAGCACCTTAAGTTTTTTGAGAATTTTTGGGCCAAACTCATAAAATCCACTGCTCCAGAAGTGCAGCGCCTTGGCACTGCACTATTTCCTTAGGCCTCCATTTGAGGAAAGGTCTACATTTTTGGAAAAATCTTGCCATCTTCTAAAAACCCATTTGCTCATATTTTGCAAAGGTGACTTAGTTTTGGAGAAAAATGCAAAAAAGTGGCAAAAACTAGCATTTTGGACCCTTTTTTGACAGGCGCTGCACTCCTGAGTGACCTTGGGAGAATGGATTTTTGAAGGCCTTCCCATGGTACAAATTCAAAAATTCAAACTGTTCTGGAAACTAGATTTTAAGGGCTAGTTGATCGCTCTCTCAGTTTTTCATTTTGGCCCCTGGAAGGCACCTGAAAATTAGATCAAAGTCGGCGCTGCACTTCTGCACTTTCCTGTGTTTTAACTTGTAAATTTCACTGTGTAAAATTTCTAGTTTCTAGTTTGACTTAGTCAAAGTCAAGATTCTCTATGTAATGGCACTAATTTCGAGGCTAGGTGATGTAGGCATGAATAAATGTACATCATAGGTTGTTTTTTATGTTTATTAGGCCTCATAAAAGAAGCAAACTCCTAAACAAACTCTCCATGAAGTGTTTGAGTTTCACCTTCTCACTCTCACCTGTTGGTTGAGAGAATCTTGGAGTCAGTTCCTCCACCATGAAATTCGACTCCTAAAGGTGGGCAAGTGGTCTAAGAGAGTCTATATGTATCATTTCTCTTGAGGAGAAGAAGGTTGAACTTTTTGTGAAGGAAGCTTGCATGTCATCATCTTTCAGCGAACACAGACACAGGTTGCAACGATTTTCAAGGAACTCTAGCCCAGTGAGTTCATGGTGCTTTTACTTCATTCTATTTGTTTTCTAATGGTCTAAACATCTTTATCTACATTATATCTCTTCTTTCTATGGATCCCTCACAGTGAAATACGCAGAATTCTTGTTTTTCAAGCTCTGTTATCTGGTTTTCATAGTTATGTTTATGTCTTCCTAAGCTAATGAAATCATGTTTACTTGTGTTCATTAGTTTCTTCTACACTTTCTCCTCTATACTACATTGATGATATTCAAAATATACCATGGCTTCTAATATATAGCTCCTTCTCATATTTGCTCCTACACTCCTACAGCCTAGACCTATTTGTGGCTCCAAACCCTAAGTTCAAGAAACCCTAAAACTCAAATTTTCACAAACAAACAAACAAATACACATATCTAGCATAAAATTCATTTGCTTTAAAGTCATATCACTGATAAGAGACTTAGAGAGATCCCTCTCATGCTCAGTTGGGCTAGCTACTAAGCTGAAGTGGTTTGAGGTTACCCTTCTCGATTTCCTTTCCAGTCTAGGAGATTGTAAGGACTAACACTGAGTATATCATTATGAACCTTTGTTGCTTCCTTTTCATGTATCAAGTGTTTATTTAGAACCTCGAGCTCATATATGTCTTGTTTCAAAGCATCTTCAACTCTGTGTTCTTGTTTTGGAGTTTGTTTTGTCAAGGAAGTTTCACCAATTTCATTCTTTTGATACTGAGAGAGATTTTCCTTCTATTGTGCTCTTTGTTACAGAGATTCTACATAATCATAAATTTTTTGTTGAACTGGGTCAATATATGGAGTTTTTCTTGTCGGGATAATTGTGTGAGGTGGTGTTTTGTATCCTACCTCTTCAAGATCTATCATTTCTGGAGAATGTTTACTTGAAAGCTTTGAAATTCTTTTGCTTCTTCTCAACTTTACTCTTGATTCTTCAGTGTCTTGTCTTTTTGTTTTACTAACCTCTTTTTTTCTTTTCTCTGCTTTCTCACTTTCTTCAAGTAACCTAGAGCTTGATTTGGTTGTCTTTCTTCAAATATTTTGCTTTTCATTTCTCAGTTTACATTTCTCAAAACACTGGGAGAGTGGAGTATCATCCTCAAATGTTTCTTGTAGTACCTCTGTCTCCTTCTGTCCTTGAATTTCTTCTTCAATTTTCTCTTTTTCAGAGTTAGGGTCCGGTACTGATTCTTGTCAACTCCGCTTAACCCTATTGCTTGTTTCTTCCTCCTAGACTACTACAAAATGATTTCTGACTAAGAAATCTTGTCAATTATCTCCCTTAGCTTTCAGATGTGCCTCTATAAGAATTTTGATGAGTCTGTGGTGATAAAGAGAATTATGAATGGACCTAGGCTCTCTGTGTATACTAGATGCCACTTTTCTAAGACTTTGGAGCATGAAGGCAAATTGATTTCATTTCCGTGACTGGAATTCCTTTTTTAAAGATGGATATATCCATACTTGGTTCTCTGAGGAAATGTACCCAGTCATTCTCTTTGATTTTTCTATTCTTGAACCAGCTTTCTCCATTTCTGGGTAATCTCGTAGCTTCTGCCACAATGGACTCTGTTAGGATAAACTTAATGTCTCCAATTTCTACTTCGACCCCATCAAAAGCTCGAGCAAAAGCTTTGGTAACCTTTGTCCCATGCACATCAATTTTCAAAGAACTAAAGCCATCCTACTTGTTGAAATTGGTCTTTAACCCTTGAGTATGCCTAAAGGAATTTTACTCTATTTCGTTCAGCGCGAACAATCGTTCCCATGGTGAGAAGAAGTTTTAGTCTTTGATTGTTTCCTTTAGACAAAGATAATAAAAGTTTGAGAAAGGGAATAAGCGAAGTGTGAATGATAGGGGTTTGGAAGTGAGTGAAATGAATATGAAATGGAATTGAATTATAGCGAGATAAGGCGCTTAGTGTAAGGAGTTGTGTTATGATCGGACTGTACCTTCCCAAAATTCCTAGATCTAATTTCAAAGGATCAAAGGAATGTATTTGATCTCAATCAAACTAATGTGAACGGCAAAGTAATGATGAGGGAGTATAGTATAACGATCACGAGTGTGATAGCAATTTTATAAGGTCTTCAACTTTATTCTAAAATCATCCATGAATTCAAACCTAAGTTCTTATATGAAAAATAATTTCAACATTCTACATACCTTTACTTTTGTGAACTTCCTGACATTCTTTTGTTGTGGATTTTCAAATGTAGAATTCAAACTTGGTTGTAGAACTGAAGATCCGCTACAGAATGATATAAATTTTGTTTGTTGTTTTACCATTTCTTGCATTTTCCTTGGTTGATCAGGAGAAGACTTCTTTATTGTTGTTGCTACTTTTGGTGACCAATGAAAACATTGATCCTCGGAAATATTGCTTGCCACCTGAAATTTATTAGAAAAAGAAGGGTAGAAAGAAATAGGAGCAAGAAAGAGGGGATTATGAAAATCTAAACTGCCAAGAGATCTTGGTTTTCAATTAAGATTGTTTGTATAAACATGCCAACATCACTGGTTTTCATGTTTATACTTTTATTTTATTTTATTATTATTATTATTATTATTATTATTTTCATCGGAAAAATTACAATGAAGATGGAGAGTGAGGAGAAGAATCTCCCTTCTTGACCAACTTGAATTCAGAATTCTCTTGCAGATATTTGACAAATTCTTCCTTTGTTAGTGGTTTATAATACAAATTTAATCTATGACCATTAACAAGGAAAGTAATTTGTTCATCATCAATAGTTTTGATTTTGACTGCTACATTATCAAAAAAATATTATCAATCTCATAAGGACCAAACCAATGAGTTTGAAATTTCCCTTGAAAATATTAGAACTTGGAATCAAAAAGAAGAGCCCAGTCACCTTGTTTGAATTTTTTAGCTTTCATAAATTTGTCATGCCACTTTGATCTTTGTTGTTGAACTATGTTGGTTCTTTGAATGGCATCTTGTCAGATCTCATCTAACTCATTCAAATGTGCTAATCTCTGTTGCTGAGGTTCTGATAGATCAAGGCCCAATTTAGTTGTTGTTCTGAAAGTCTCCACTTGGAACTCAATTGGAAGCAAAACTTGCTTTCCATAGACAAGCTCATAAGGAGTATATCCAGTTGTGTTCTGCCATGTAGTTCATCATGCCCATAGTGCTTCTGGAAACTTTTCTACCGAATCCTTCCTACGCAAATGCACAGTCTTGGTAAGAATTGCTTCAACTACTTTGTTGGTGGATTCCACTTGTCCATTGGCTTGTGGATGATATGGAGTCGACTTTCGATGCTTGATATTATATTGCTCCATGATCTTTTGCACCAACTTGGATGTAAATTGACTACCTTGATTTGTTAGAATTTCTCTTGGAACACTAAAACGAGTAAAAATATCCTCAAACATAAATGTAACTACAGTATTTTCAGTTGCAAATAAAAGAGGTTTGGCTTCTACCCATTTTGTAACATAATCCGTGCAAACAAGTATGTACATTTTCTGTTTACATGGAGGATTTATTGGTCCAACAAAATCTAGAGCCCACTTCTCAAAAGATTCTACAAGTACCTATGGTTGTAGAGGCATTTCATCCGATGGAATGGGCCTTCCCATTCTTTGACAACTATCACATCTTTTGACATATTCTTTGGCATCCTTGAAAATGGATGACCACTAATATCCCAAAAAAAGAATTTTGTAAGAATTTCTTTTGTCGACAAAATGTCCTCCACATGGCTCATCATGGCAAGCTTTTAAGATTCCAGGTACTTCATTCTCTCGAACACATCTTCAAATCATCAGATCAAATCCATTTTTGTACAATTCTCCATCTATCCAAGAATAAAGTGCACTGGTTTTGATCACTTTTTGGTTATCTCTCACTGATAGTTGTGGAGGTAACTTTCCTGTAGCCAAATAATTAGCAATATATGCAAACCAAGGTGTTTTAGTAGATACTGAAAAAAGATATTCATCAGGAAAGTTATCTTTTACAGGAGCATCCTCATTATTATTCTGCATTCTAGAAAGAAAATCGGCAACTGTATTTTCTTTTCCTGATCTATCAAGAATAGTAATGTTGAATTCTTGTAACAATAGCGACCATCTTGTAATTCTACCATTAGTAATTGGTTTATTCATTAGATATCTAATGGCAGAATGATTTGTATGAATGAAAGCTTCATAACCAGTGATATAATGACGAAATTTATTAATGACATGCACAACAACTAAAAACTCATTTTCTGTTACAGTGTAATTTAACTCTGCTAGAGTCAAATTTTTGCTTGTATAATAGATAGCATGAGTTAAATCTTTTTGTCCCAACATAGCACCTAGAGTTGCATCTGAAGCATCAGTAGAAATATGGAAAAGAAGAGCCCAATTAGGTCCTCTTACAATTGGCACTTCAGAAATCTTTTGTTTCAATGTCTCAAATGCTTTCTGACAATCGGAATTCCAAACAAATTCATAATATTTTGTAAGGAGTTTGAAAAGTGGAGAGGTTATTTTTGTGAAAATTTCTATGAAACTTCTATAATATCCAGTAAATCGGAGAAAACTTCTAACATATTTTTGACAAATAAGAATTGAAATTTTAGAAATTATTTCTACTTTAGATGTATCCACTTTAATTCCATCACTTGAAATATGGTGGCCTAAAACAATCCATTTATTGAACATCATAAAACATTTCTCATGGCTTAATGAAAGGTTTGCCTCTTTACATCTAATAAGAACTTTTTCCAAATTTTCAATAGCTTCTTCAAAAGTATCACCATACACAATAAATTCATCCACGTATACTTCCACACAATCATGAACTAGATCAAAAAAGATACCTAAGACTGCTCTTTGAAATGTGGTAGGTGCATTACATAATCCAAAGGGAAGAACCCTATAGGCATATGTTCCCCATGGACATGTAAAAGTAGTTTTATCTTGATCTTCTGATTCTAGTTGGATTTGGTTATATCCGCTAAAACCATCTAAAAATGAAAAATACTTCTTTCAAGGTATCTGATACTTGATCTATAAAAGGTAGTGGAAAATGATCTTTTAAAGTAGCTTTGTTTAATTCCCTATAGTCAATAAACACTCTCCATTTTCCATTTTTCTTAGGAACAATCAGTAAAGGTGACACCCATTGACTATTTGATATTGCATAGATGAAGTTCACATTAAGTAACTTTTGTAATTCCTCAACAATTTCTCCCATATTAAGATTCATCCTTCTCTGAGGTTGTCTAACTAGTTTGGCATTTTCTTCAATATAAATATGATGCATACAAATTTTAGGATCAATCCATTTCATATTAGTGTACTCTCATGCATAAGCAAAAAGAGTGTTTTTGTAACATCTGTATCAATTTCCTATTTTGAAATTCTTCCAAATTATTGTTAATATTTAACGTTTTATCTGGAAAAATTTCTACTTGAGAATTGCCAAACTTTTCCATAGAATGTAAATCCATTTCGTGAGATGATAGATATTCAATATTGCATTGTTCTTGAAAACTTTAATCTTGCTCACAGTATGAAGAAGAATCATTATTATTCATAAAATTTATCAATTGATCTTCTTCATCTAATTGTGAAAGAGTATAAACTAGTTTCATATCACCAAAGTCTCTATTATCATCATCTATCCAAATTTCACTTTCTACTTTAGTTATTGTTTTTGCAAGAGGATACAATGTAAATTTCTTAGTGGAACTTCCATTAGAGATATACATATCACCAGAACTACAACTTATGAATGCCTCAATTGTAGCTAGCCAAGGTCTACAAGGATCAATGGATGGCCTCCTAAATTATTCTTGGGAGTTAAAATCATAAAATCTAGGGGATATTCCCAAGAATCTAGAGAAAGAGACACATCCTCTAATACTCCATCTGGTTTGATAACAAATATATCTACTAATTGTAATAATGTAGGAGTATATTGAAAATTAGGAAGCTTAAGTTGTTCCATTGTATGTTTACTCATGATATTGATGGTTACTCCTAGATCAGTTAAAGATGTTTGGAATTTCAACACCATTGATATGAATTTTCACAATGGGACTACCAGGATCTAGATATTTTGGAACAAAAGGTTTTCCCATCATGATATCAGCAATTTTCCCTACCAACTGGATTTTTTTAACATCTTTTCTCATTCTTCCTGGTTTTCTAATGCATAACTCCATAATAGTTTTTGCAAATATTGGTATTTCCTTTAAAGCTTGGAGTAAAGGAATTTTGATGCAAATATTCTGAAGTTCATCTAGCATATCATAGTCTGGTAAAACAATTTGCTTTTCTATTCCTTTATCAATTTTGAGTCTTTCAAGAAAAGGTGGATCTTGCAAAGAAATATAAGGTTGTTCCACTAGAGGAACTGTAGGAGCTTGCTTTATTTGCTCATCCTTTGATTGTACAGGAACATCTTCCTTTAGAGGAATATTTTATGATCAAGATTTGCATCTTTCTCATGAACTCTATCCTCTTTAGATTTTTGGATGGCAATTGTTGGTGACTTTCTTGTAAAATCCTACCGAATCTAACTTGCACATCATTTAGACCTAATCGGGTAATCATACAAGCTTGAAAATATTGTCCTTCAACATTATAAACAACTTGTTGATTTTTATGGTTCGGATTTGGAACTAGTTGGGCAGGAGGTACTTGATTGGGCTTTTGAGGAAATGGTAATGAAAGTTGTTGAGGATTTTGAAATTGTGGAGGTTGAGTTGGTTGAGGAGGATAGTATTGTGGTGGAAAAGAAGGATAAGGTTGTTGAAATTGAGGATATTGAGGATATTTGGCATAAGGATTCTGCCCAAGATGGATTTTGAGACTGTAGGGGCCAAGGTTGCCATGGCATGGGTGCAGTCCAATTGTTTTGTGGTTGTGCATATGATTGAGTATTGAAACCTTGAGTCATATTTGATTGTTGATTTTGCCATGGTCTTTTAGCAATAAAACAAAGAGATTCTGCCAACCTTCTGCCCAAGATGGATTTTGAGATTGTAGGGGCCAAGGTTGCCATGGCATGGGTGTAGTCCAATTGTTTTGTGGTTGTGCATATGATTGAGTATTGAAACCTTGAGTCATATTTGATTGTTGATTTTGCCATGGTCTTTTAGCAATAAAACAAAGAGATTCAACTTGGCTTGTTCCAGCTTCATCTTGAAAAACAACTTTAAAACCAGGTATCGAAGGGAATTCCTTCGTATTATGACTTTCAACACATATCACAAAAATTTCTATATTATCAAGGGAACATTCTTTTAAGGCATGTTTCTTATTACACTTGGGACAGAAAATAGATAATGCAACATTCTCGGTTTTTTGCTTGTTTTGTATCTTGAGGGTATCTAGTTGTTCACTAAGACTCCCTAGGATATATGTTTTGAAATTATAAAGCAAATTGCCTATTTCATCTCTACTTATTGTTCCAGTTGCAGATTTATTAATTCTGAACATCCCAAGATCTCTTGGATTTTTGCCAGTTCTAGCCTTACCCCTTGAAATATGTTTACACAAATCACATATTCTCTAAATAAAAGTTGTGAAACATCTCCCTTTCCCATTAAATTAAAAAGATCCTATGTTGCCAGGAAACGTGGGTTCGGGGACGGGTACGGGGACGTCATTTTCTGAAACAGGGTGCGTGGGTTCGTCAGGGGTATATTATAATTTATATATATAAATATATAAATATTTATATTTATAAATATAAATATAAGTGAATTTGTATATTTTCAACTTTAAACAAGAAAACTAAAATACTTATGATTTAAACTTTAAATATTTAAACATGCACATCATTGAACATTCAACATTCACAATGAAATTTCAAAATTTCTAGTGTTATATCAGATGCAAATTGGAGTTTACATATTAATAAGAATCATGATATATGTTCCATTGTCATTCTACATTCAAAATTGCCTTAAGGCATCTCCAAAAAAAACTAGAAAATTTAAAATACTAATAAAAAATAGCTAATAGTGAACAATGGCTTCCTCAAGCCATGTCATCAACATCACTCAGATCTTCAATTAGCATGCTCTCCAAGTAGGAATCACTCTCATCTTGAGGCTCTTTTTCATCCATAGCAACTAGAGTAGCTCAATAAGGCCATCTGGTTGTATCTCCTCGCCACACACACAGCATCATTTGTGTATTGGTCCCATCTCTTGAAAGGACCCTCCTTGTAACCAAGATCTTTTTGAGATATGAGACAAAGTGTGCTATGAATGTACACTAAGTTCTCTGCCTTCTTTGAGCCCAACCTATTTCTTTTACCGAATGGATAAAGGCATAAGTACTCAAATTCCTCTCGAAAGATGCAGAACTAGCTACTTGGAATATTAGGGGAAGCCCATTAAATTAATTAAAATTTTAAAAATAAAAACTAAAATGAACTCCAAAGAACCCGATTTTGGGGTTCCAAGTACCCATCATCAGGGTTCTTCATACCTGTCAAGACAAAAGAACCTAAAATTTTTTAATGGAGAACCCGGTTCTTATGTGTTCTTCTCAGAAGCACTCGTACAAGAATCCGGTACTTGGGTTCAAGAACCCGGGACAGGTTCAAGAACCCCACCCCCGAGTTCGGGAACCTGTGCAACATAGAAAAGATCAATTCATTCATCTTTGATGGATTTTAATAAAAGCTTTTTTAGTGTTTCATCATCCAAATTATACATCTTAGCACTTTTAATGTTGTAAGCAAATCTTTCAACTAGGTCTTCAAGGCTTTCATCCTCTTTTTGCATCATCTTAAAGACTTCATCCTTAAGGTTATGAGGCATGCAATAATCCTTATATTTTCTAAGAACAATTTTTCATTTCTTTCCATGTTCTAATAGTATGTGTTCCTAATCCCATGAACCATTTAAGTGTTCCATCTTTAAGAGTTGCTAGGAATAATTTCAATTTTTTAAAATCAAGTAAGTAGTCATAAGTTTTACATAAAACTTCAAACTCAAAAAGACATGTTTCAGGGTCTTCATTTCTCAAACCATGGAAATAAGGAAGGATGGACACTGAGATGTTCTTCATTGTGGTTGTCGTATCTTCATCAAAGATGGGAAATCCATAAGGATTTGATTCTCCCCTACCACCTCTACCACTTTCACCTCTACCTCCTCCTCTATTTCCTCCTCTGCCTCTTCCACCTCCAATCCTAGGTTCACCATTTACATTATGTACTTCTCCTTTCCCTTTCCCTGCCATTGTAGATTCTTTAGAGCTAATATAAGGTTCTATAATAAGATTGTCTAACTCTTCTTCTGGTTCCTCTACTAATGGTATATTATAATAATTTTTTTGTTCTTCTTCTTCACTAGGACCTTCTAGTTATTGTCCTAGAAGTTGCTCTCCTGTTGAAGAGAGGAAAATTACTCCTTCTGTTGGGGATGTAGGTTCTTCAACTACAGCTTCGGTAGAGGAAGTTGGTGAATCTTTTGGTTGGATTTCAGATTTATGTACCTCAAGAAGTATATGTCTACCTGCCAATGATGGAATGCGAGTATGAATGGACGGTGTGGCACTACGAGGTCTACCGGGGGTGAGTGGTGATGTTGGAATTGAACTTCTACCTCTACTTACAAATCTACCCCTAAAATCCCTCTCTATGCATAAATGATCTTTATCATGCTTTAATTATGCATCTAAAAATTTGAATGCACCTAAAATGATATGCAAATCAAAAATAGAATCCTATATTCACCTCCCTCGCAACAGAGCCAAAAAGTTGGATAATTAAATTGTTCTTAAATTACTTCACTAATTATCAACCAAGCTTCGTGTACTTGTGAGATGAATGTGCACTATATATGCTAGGATTCTTTCTATGGATTGATTGATTCTAAAGAAGAAATTAACCTAAGAATGGACAAATGATTTTGATGAGATTTAGAGAATAATTACACACACGTTCTTTCAATTTAAAGTTACACTAAAACCTACATTACTTTGCGAAATTGAAAATCTATATTAATTGCAAAATTCAAAACCTACTCGTACTTGCATAAAAGGAAATGCTAAATTGCAAGAAAAAGACTCTAATGCTACTTGCAGAATTGAAAACACTAGAATCACTATTTTGCAGAAAAGAACTTCTACACTAAATTGCAATAAGGAATTTCTATACAAATTACATAAAAGGAAATTGCATCAAAAGGCCCTAACTTCTAATCGCAGAAGAAAGATTAGATGGAAAACTTGTAACTCTAGAATGATTACTTGTGTGTGCAATTAACTCTAAAGAACCCTTCTTGTTATCATCCAAGAAATTGACTTGAGCTATGAAATCTGGAAAGAGAATATGCAATTAAATCTTTTTGGTATTTTCCCTTTATGAGTGTTCTGAAATCAAAACAACAATTGGTCAAAATATCTTTGTTATGAAATTGATTAAGCAAATTCTGAGAGAAACTACAAAGATATAAGCACACTGGAAATGTAAAACAAAATAAAAGAACCTCACAACTCGATAGGGGGCCCTCCCGTGAGCGTAGGTCTGATAACAATCAAAGGATCTTTTATGCACGCATTGAGAACAAAGTAATTGGATTAATCTGGAACAAAGTATCACCAGTCTTGATAATACACCACAGTAAAACTTAATAATCGAACTGTCTTTTGGGTCTTGCCTTTCAGCCTTTATACAGATTTCATTAAACAACTTTTAAGAGTTCTATGTCGATATGCAATAATGTAATTCGACATCTACGAAATGGATTCAGTTTAAAACTCCATCTCCTTATGACTTGCTACTGAAAGAGCAAGTCATAAGAGATTCTTCTCGAACCATATCCTAACAATTGAACAGGTCTTCAACACGCTCGCTTGATGTCGTCCTATTCTCCCATTGCATCATCATTCTAGAGTTTGACTTCGAGTTTGACTCTTAGATCTCTTAATCTTCATAGCCTACCAAGTCATGCCGATAGGTGGTCATTCATGTGGTAAACATTTTCCATCTCTAGACACTCTTCATCCTTTTGCTGAAGCACTACAACCTATCAAACCATAGATATTGTTGCGGAATTCAACATTAGTTGTGGAATGTTTATGATGATGTTATTGTAAGAATGTTTTCGTTATAATTCATAAAGAAACATAGATTGTAAACATGCATGATCAATACCTTTTTAGAAGTTGAACTTGACCTTGAGCATGTTGAGACTACTACAAAAATGGTGACAAAAAGCTAAAAGGAGATGGAAAAGGGTAGTCAAAAAGGAGACAATTTGAGAATTCAACAGTGTGCCTCGCACAAAAAGAGAAGAATCATGCACAAGATTCTTCTAGAGCAAGGGGTGGTCGAAAAGAAAGAGGAGGAAAAAATTTTAGAGGCAGGGGGCAGACATTTCAAAGGAGAAAGGTCTAATCTTCATTGCATATGATGCAATAGAGATGGACATGATGCTTCCAAGTGTAAGCTGCCTTGGGATATAATTGAGCAGGAAAGAAATAAAGAACAGGGTAAAACACCTGGTAAAGGAAAAGGAAAAGCACCCGAGTCTGCTCATTATGTTGTGGCATATTGCAACATTGGAGTAACTGAAGACGTATTTAATGCTTCACTTACTTCATGTAAAGATGCTTGGTTGCTTGATTCAGGGGCAACTTGCCACATGACTTTCAGAAGAGATTTCTTTGAAGAATTCTTTGATAATGTTGATGGAGCAGTATACTTTGCAGACAAGTCAAAACTCAAGCCATCAGGGCTTCGCACCATCGGGCCAAAATTCTCGGGACTTCTAGACTTTCTTCTACATGATGTTCTATACCTCCTGAAGTTTGAGGAGAAACTTGTTCTCTTTGGTCCACATCCACTAGCAAGGACACTCCATTCATATAATTGATGGCAAGGTTGAGGTCAGAAAAGCATCGGATCACTCACTTGCCATGACTCGTGTTAGCACGTAGAAAGTTTCTCTTGGCTGTGGGAGAGAAGTTTCCAAGGTAGCCTTTTAACTCCAACTTGTAGATTGAAGGCTAGCCCCTTCAATCTAGAGAGGGCTCTCTCTGACTTCACACTGGGGCTAGATCTTTTGGATAGGTTGTATTGATGTAGGGTTTGGTTGGGCCTGAAATCAATAGCTCATTGGGTGATGGAATCAAATAGCTAGGGTTTAGATAGGTTTACCAAGATAATTGGTTGTCTAATCAGGATTGATAAGGGCAAGGTGGATAGTAGATTCTAGACCTTCGTCATTTGCTGTAAATGGATGAAGAAGATGAAAAACAGTCCCCGCTATAGGGCATGCATAATGAATCCTAAGGTGGCCTCAGAAAATTAGAATGGGAACCTTTGAAAACTTAATTCAAAGCATCAAAAACAGAACGAATTATGAATTAATTTATCTTTTGCAAACATTCAGAGGGAATGTAGTTATGAGATTATTAATGGAGAAAATAAAAGAAAACACAGAGATACATTTCTAAAATACACTATCTCATGAATCTTTATATCATTGGTTAGAATCTACTAATCTTGGCAAATGAAATAATTGAAACACTCGGAATGCACAGACAGTGACTAATTTTCAAAAAATCCAACCCTTTCTCCATATTTTTCATGTAAAAACTAGTTAAATACAATAGAGATTCAGATCCACAATTTATGGAAAGTATTAATTATAATAACCATAAAGATCCAAAAGAAATGGATCTAAAAACCCATCTTTAGTCTGCTCTCCAAGTCGAATTTGTTCAGTTGTTGACTTGGCATTTTTATAGGTAACAAATTTTCGAAAAATCTTGAAAATTCCTAAAAATAGGGTCCAAAGGTGCATTCGTATCTTCCAAACCATGACACCTGTTAGAAAACGGATGGAGGTTTTTGTTAATTGACCCATTAGCTCCAAAAACCTCTTGTGGTTTTCCCAAATTCATCTCGCTTTGCTCGAAAACCGCTTTTTAAAACAATGACTAAAATAGGAAAATACAGGATTACAAAATCTGTAAACTAGGCCTCAAACATTCCTATGTAGTTTCTAAACCATGAGGTATGGATAAAATATGAAAGAGGCTTTTTGAAATCAGCTCGTTTAAAAAAAAAACCTCCTTTGGTTTTTTAAAATTCATTACCAGCTGCTTGGAATATTTGCTTGAACATAGCGACTAAAACAAGAAAAACAGTGTTGTTAAACCTATTATTTCAAGGTTGTTTTTCCTTATGTTGACTCGTACTCCTTTAGCCACAAAAATATCTAATATTTTACCATAGTATACTCCAAAATTATTACTTCTTGATGATTAACCATGAGTAAGCCAAAATGTTGAATATCCATTAGAGTTTGGTACAACAAAATTAGGGTTTGTTGTAACAAAAATTAGGGTTTATGGCATACTCTGCCCTTGAAGTCAACTGATCACTTTTTTGCATCTATTGCAACTTGAGCAAGGATGTCCAACTTATTTTGACTCCTTGTTACCCTTCTGGTAAGTTTTTGTGGACTTTTATCAGCGTTTAGGGTTTTGCCTTTTGTCTTCTTAACACATCTGTTTTCCTCTATCCTTTCTTACCTTTTGTAGTCTTCTAGTATTCCCTTCATAAACTTCAACCTCTAGCACTTTCACAGGGACCTCATGTTTTTCAACCTAGTGGTGGTTAGATTCTCCATTGATTTCATGACCTACAGCTTGAGAAGGAACTTTGTTTTGGCTTTTCTTTACATGGCCACACCAACCCATTTGCAATGCTCCAAGACCTGCAAACACCTTTACTCACCTTGAAATAACTTAACATGGGACTACAAAACAACCAACCCTCTTTATGCACTAGAAAACAGCAAATATGGGTTTGCTGGAAAAACCGTTTTTAGGAAAAATAGAGTAAACTAGGGTTTGGTTTAAAATGGCTCAAATGGGCTCAAAACTGGTTGCAAATGTCACATCATGCAAGGGGAGGACCATTATTTTATAAACCACCACTTGAGCACTCAAAAAAAGATTACTTAACGGGTTGGAAATCGAGTTTTGAATTTTTTGAAAAGCACTACGAAAACATTTCGTATCGCTACCTAATTTTTTGCTATAGGTCAAATCATAAAGTGAAACTTTGCATGAACCTCTACTCATGCACAGAAATTTTCACACAATTCTCAAGATGATGAAGGTACACTTCCATAAAGTCTTTTATGGCATGCTAAATTTGTACACTTGAACTATGACAGCCTCCATTTCTTGAATAAAAATGGTGTTACTTGTTTGCCGACAATTCCTAGGAAACTTAAGCAATGTGATGCTTGCATCCTAGGAAAGCACAGCAGACAGTGTTTTCATGATTCTCATTTCAAAGCACACAGAAAACTTGAACTAATTCATTCTCAATTATGTGGCCCAATGCATGTTCCTTCAGCAAATGGTAATAAATATATGATGACATTTATTGATGACTACACTAGAATGTGTTGGGTTTATTTATTGAAGAACAATTCTGAAGCTTTTGAAACATTCAAGAACTTTCATGCATGGATTGAAAATGATGCACAATCTCATATTGGCTCTATTCGCACTGATAATGTAAAGGAATATACATCAAATGAATTTGAAAACTATCTTCGCCAACATGGGATCAAACATCAAACAATCGTAACTTAAAATCCCCAACAGAACAAAGTAGTTGAAAGAATGAACACGACAATTTTAAATATGGTACGTTCGATGATGTTTTTCAAGAATGTTAAGTTGATGTTTTGGGTTGATGCGGTTCTACGTGTTGTCTATATAAAGAATAGGTGTCCATCTCATGCTATCAAAAACAAGACTCCTTATGAAATGTGGTATGGCCAGATTCCTTCAGTGAGGCATCTCAAGGTTTTTGGTTCCACCTGTTATGCCTTGATACCTAAGGAACAAAGAAACAAACTCGGTGCAAGGATTCGTGGATGTATCTTCTTGGGGTACTCAAATACCTTCAAAGCATACAATCTCTATGATGAAGTGAATAAGAAGTTTATAATATCTAGAGATGTGATATTTCTTGAATCTTCCAAGACTAACAATGTTGTTGAGTGGCAACTTGATCACTTGGATAGATTCGGACATGCAAAGTTTTTTCAAGAGTTTGATAATGAGATTCCACACCTTGAAGGGGGCATCCCTATACTGGATCAATCTATGGAAGCTTCTTCTGAAGCACTCTCTCCCTTGTATGAAGCTTCAGCCACTGATTATGTTAATCAAGGATGTCATTGTTGTCAATATGACATTGTTGAAGATGACTAAACCCTAATTTCTTGGAAGACCTAGCCTAATCTAGCATTAATTATTGATGAAACCCTAAAAGCATTATCTTAGAAACTCTATCACCCTAGGCATTATTGAATCCTATTACTATGAGGTCATTGATTTAATAAAGTAAACCCTATACCCTATTTTACCATGATGCACCAACCCTATTACTAAAAAACAAATCCTAATGTCCTAATCATTTTATACCTATCCACATACCTAATCTCTGATACCAATAATATTCTAATCCTAAATATTCAACCTAAAAGTCATACCATAAATGAATGAATTAATCATGTCCTACTCTCTACCCTAATGTCATATCTACTATAATCATATTCCACTCCCTAACTCATTTAAGTTATGAACTTATCAATTTTCAACGTTAAAAATAATAACAAATATAGGTCATTTCCCTTAGTCGGCTCCACCAATATGCAAGATCATTGGCATGATAACCTAGATCATTGACATGATATAGGTCATTTCCCTTGGTCGGCTCCACCAATATGCCCCCTTCTCCAAAATAACACGACGTTTTGATCATTGGCATGATTATATATATGGAGCAGGTGGATTCGTTAAATAACTATCAAAAAGCAAGGAAGAAAAAAATAACAACACAAACTAGCTCATGTAAAATTAATGTATTGGAATATTTGCGGACGAGTAAAGAGAAATCCTCGCTAATCGACAATATCAGTCCAAAGTGCCCATTGTTGTAACTTTACAAGCTCCTCGGTGGCAGGGTCTATTATTGTTCAATCCTTTGATCCGGCGAGCAACCTGTGTAAGAAGCCGCTCTTTGTACTTTTTTGCTTTGCAGTTCAAGAGAATAGAACTATCCCTCAACTGATGTGATCTGCGGTAGGGAAAGGGTAGCAATCATGCACGGAAGAAAAATAATAGAGCGCAGAACAAAATTTCACATCTTTTGATCTTGGTGGTGATCAGAAGTGAAAAGGAAGGTGAAGAGATGGACATTTGAAGAGCGAAGTCGTTTTGCACTCGGATCTAGAATCTTGTTTCTAGAACTGGGACATGGAATTTTTATTTGGAACTCTGACCTAGAACATCTAAATCAGCGACATCATTAGATAGTCGTGGAGAAGGCGTATCCCAACAAAGAAGAGAAAAGAAAGGAATGAAGAGAAGAAGAGCATTGGTTTTCAGTTTTCAGACTTGTGAAGTGATTCCTTTCGGCTCTATTGGTGACTGGGGATTGCTGCAAATTGGAAAGATATATTTTGTGGTTTAATTGAAATATTGGACAATATTGAATATCTTATACAAGAACTAAAACATGTTAGTATGAAATTATAGTACATTGAGAACACTTTTGGAATTGGTTTAGCTTGTTTGAAGACTATTGGAGATAACCTGTGTTGTGAATCTATTGAAAGCCTGGTTATAGATCAACTAAAGACTTGTCACAAAAATTGCAGAGACTTAGTTGTGCACCTGTGAGATGCTAAAGACCTCAATGCAAGGTTTTTTTTATAACAGTGACGTGTTGCACACTTATTTGTCGAAGCATTTCGGTCCTGTACTATCTAATGAAAAATATGTTTACACTCCAATAAAGAAATATCGAAGTTGAGTAGCATTCAGACCTATGCACCTTCAGAGATTTTTGGACACTATATCAATTTGGAACAAATATTGTAGCACTCCTTGAGCAGACATCAGAAAGAACTTGGTTGGAAGATTAGAGGTACATTGTTTTGGAAACATCTCTAGAAGCCTTTTTGACCTGAAGATCTCTTTGGAGCATATTACCTTGGAGCATTGTTGAAGACCTTGTGAAGACATCTTGAAGCTGATCTTGGACACATTATTGGAAACCATGATGCATGGTTGAAGCCATCATGAGGTAACCTTGAAGTTTTTGTTTGGGTACGATGAAGAGCAATGGTCACACCTTCTATATGACAAGGTTGTCATTAATGATGTAAAGTGGAAGACTACAGTGAAACTGAAGATTGATAGGGCTCGGTGAAGAAGATTTTGGGAGCCGTGAAGTACAACCAAACATACCTTGACAAAGTGAAGCTATAGAGTTGGAGCCCTTGGGGTTGGTGCCTCAAAATTGACAAAGTTGGTGCCTTGGAAAGTCCAAGTTTGTGCTTGGCAAATATAAGATTGGTGTCCTTGGAGTTGGTGCTACTAAACTCAAGGTTGGTGCCATGGATAAGATAGGGTTGGAGCCCTAGAGGATCGGAGAACTCAAGAAACCAGATCGGAGTCTGTACCAGAGAAGGGTTGGTGCCCTAGGAGTTGGAGCCCCTAAACGCAAGGTCAGTGCCTTGAGAAGATAAGGTCGGTGCCCTAGAGGTCAAAGCCTCACAAAATCCCTAGTTGGTGCTTGGTAATAGGATGGAGCCTGGGAGTTTGAAGATCGGTGTCTTCATCTAGGGTTGGAGCCCTATATACATTATACTTGATTTATTATGAAAAAAGAAAATAATAAAAGCATTTAATCTTATTGTTCATTTTGTGTTCTAAATACAAATGATCTAACTGGTAAAAGTAACAATTGAAAAAAATACTGATTCACTCCCCCCCCTCAGTGTTTCCAACAAATTACACTTTGAGTGGTGTGATTGATAGAACTAGGAGACCAAATCTTGATTCAGCCCCATCTCAGTTAACTGAGCAGCTTGGACCATCTCATAAAGGTCCTCCAAAATGGCTAACAAAGACACTCAAAAGTGTTCATCTTGATGAGGTTGGAAAGACAGGAATAAGAAGCTCAACTAGACAGAATGTTGGTGATGTAGACGAACCTGATTCACCTGTTGATATGGATGTTTCTTATCATTGTGAACTAAATTTGTCTCCAGTTTTTGAACCAACTTCCTTCAAAGAAGTCGCTTCTCATGATGAATGGAAAGAAGCGATGCAGAAAGAATATGATGCTTTGATAAAGAGTGGCACCTGGAAGCTGGTTGATCCTCCATTGGGAACCAAACCAATACGCTATAAGTGGGTCTTGAAAAACAAGCATAAATTAGATGGCTCACTTGACAAGCACAAAGCCAAGCTTGTGGCAAAAGGTTTTGCACAAAAGGAAGGGGTCGATTACGAGGAGACTTTTGCCCCCATAGCAAAATGGGCTACCATTCGGACACTCTTTGCCTTGGCAACTCAAAACGATTGGAAAGTCCATCAAATGGATGTAAAAAACTACTTTCTTGAATGGAGATCTAAAAGAGAATGTCTTTATGTCCCAAATAGAAGGATTTGTTATGAAAGGACAAGAACACAAAGTATGCAAGATTGTCAAATCCTTGTATGGCCTCAAGCAAACACCGCGAGCCTGGTACGAGAAATTAACTAACCATCTTCTGAAACTCAATTTCAAACATTATGATCTTGAAGATGAAACTTTGTTTGTCAAGAAAGTTGGCAACACAGTTGTATATCTTGTGGTGTATGTAGATGATCTTTTGATGACATGGAATAATGAGAACTACATTGCATCCATAAAGAAAGAACTGAGGAAAGGTTTTGAAATGACAAATTTGGGCTATGTTCACAACTATCTTGGTATTGAAGTAACCGAGCATCCAAAGTTTATATTCCTCTCTCAGAAGAAGTACATTGGAGATCTGTTGAACAGGTTTGGCATAGTTGAGTGAAATCCTTTGACTACTCCAATGGAACAAAATTTAAAGCTCACTCCACTGAAAGAAAATAATTTGAGGATGCAACAAAGAACAGACAACTCGTAAGAAGTCTCAACTACCAGAGCAAACATTTCATTTGTTGTTGGAATCCTCTCTGGGTTTACGCAAAAGCCTTGTGAGGGTCATTGTTTTGTTGGAAAAAACGTTCTAAAGTACTTGAAGGGAACTCAAGACTTTGGACTCAAGTATACACAAGTGGGTGACTTCAGCTTTCGATGGAGATAAAGAAACTGGAGTATCTACTTCATGTTATGTTATGAGTCTTGGATTAGGAGTTGTCTCATAAAGGTCACGCAAACAATCAGTTCTAGCAGATTCCACAACTAAGGCCGAATATGTGGTAGCAACTGAAGCAACGAAGGAAATTGGGCGGCTCAGGAAAATTCAGGAAGATTTGCAAGAGAACCAAGTGCATTCAACTCCTCTCTTGATTGACAACACTTCTGCAATAATGTTGGCCAAGAACCCAAAGTTCCATGACTGAATGAAGCACATCAATCCTATCTGATTCGACATCATGTTGAGGCCAAAAAAACCCCCCTACGACATTGTTCCACAAATGAGCAAATTGCAGACATCTTCACCAAAGCATTTGGAAGAGAAAAGTTTGAAAAATTCAGAACGATGCTTGGACTCACCAACATCCCTTCATATTAAGGGGGGAATGTTGACACCTAATCTTTGGGATTAGGAAAGTTATGTAAATATTGTAAATAGCAAAAATATAGGAAGTTAGAAGACAAAGAGACATTGTGAGATGAAACCCAATAGTTTCCCTCTTCTTCTTGTATATATCCATGTTCTATCTTGATGCAAATACAACAATTTCATTCAAAGTTACTCCTAGCCTAACATTTTCAACATAGAACTACTCTAAAAACCCCTAATCCTTCATGTCTATTGGAAGGCCTTGCTTTCTTTGTTGAATATTCATTGAAAAGCCTTTTCCCTTGCTATTATATGACATCGCGCATCCTATGTTGAAAATCAACAAAACCCTAACTTATAATAGCCTTTAAATTGGTCTAGGAATAGAGTACTTGGTATTTGGCATAGAACATTTAGACCTTCTAGGCTTCGTCGATACTTTATCCCACCTATTAGACCTCATATTAATCACCTTGAGTCATTATCATTGAATACCCTTTAGGTGAAATTAGGGAAGCCTCCTTTATGGTTAAATACCACTAAAGAGAAAGAGAGCTTTTTGAGGTGACAGTGGCACCCAATTCTCATGTTGCCACAAAGTTTGGTTCCTCCTAATGGGGCTTTGTACTAGACTTGTTAATTTTTGCGGTAGCAAAGCCAACAAGAAGGAAAAATGCATAGTAGACAAGAATAATTGTCTTTTTTCTCACATATTTAGCTATCATATTAGAGTTCTCAATTTCCATACTTCAGTTTCAAATATCTATTTTGGAAATTAGGCACATGGCCTATTTTCTAAGCATAACTCTTTGCTCATAGACCTACTTTCTAAGCAACACTCTTCAGTCATAGGCCTATTTTCTAAGCATAACTCTTTGGTCATGGGCCTATTTCCTAACATAACTTCATAGTCTACTCTAGTTCCTATTATTTGATTGTAAGTATGTACTTTGTAACGGCAATTGCAATATGGTCGATGTTATCTATGTAGTAATAGTCGATGCCCTATGATTAATCTAGATTCTACTATGATGCCATGTTTACAACTTCATAATAACATACACAAGTAGCACAACTATGTATGTTTTCATCATTTCATCAACTACTTTGGTTTTGCATGGTTTATATGAATATATATGCATTAAAATGTATATTATGAAAAACGCTCCTAGGTATTTTTGGGGGATGGCACTCTCACTTTGATTTGCGCTTCTTGAAATGTTTGTTTATAGTTTTATACAATGCCAACCTACATGAAATCAAGTGATTATCCAATCTTTCCAAGCCAATATGTCTTCAACCAATATAAGTGAAGTCATATATAATCAAAATGTATGCCATCATCACTAAAGTTGTTCATACACAGTTGCACGTTTTCATATAACATAGATCACCAATCAATTGTTAGTGCATGCATCATCAAATCGATCATCGATACGAAAATGCAAGTCTCTTTACAATATAATATCATTTAAACACTATAAATACATATCATCAATCAAGTTACCCATGCACATTTACAAAGTTCCCTTCAATCTAACAACCTGTACAATAAGGTGTCACCTTGGAAACATCTATCACCACTGAGTGCAAGCCTTTTGTCATTAATTGGTCAACACACACAACTACATGTATTAAATGCAACTCGTCCTTATTGTGATAAGTTTAAAAAGAAAAAAAGTAAATTATATTATAATAAATGCAATATCCAAGACCTAATTTAAGCAATTTTGAGTATTGAATGAACACACTTTCAAATTGCTTCTAAAGGCATGTGGTTCACATTTCTCCTCCAAAGTTACTTTTAAGGAGGTTGTTAGAACTTAGAAATACTAACTACTTGATGTTTTAAAATTGGTTTGCTTAACAAATAAAATATTAATTTTCAATGGTAAAGATAACGCAGCCACAAGTGAAAACATTGAGCAAGGAAAACAAAAGGCCATACATTTTTTAAGTTAGATAATAATAACATGGTTGGCAATTAAATAGATGATACAAGAAAACATGGCAATGTTGAGTATTGTATTGCTCTCCTTCCTCAATGTCCAAATTCTATCACAAGTCCAACTCGTGACTCTCTGAAGCTAAAAGTTTCCCCACTGTAGGTTTTAACCCCATACATAAATTACCTGCATACGAATTCTAAAACACAGAAAATAAACAATGTGAGAGCATAACACATTAAACACATATACATAGAGATATTCCCGTAGATCCCAAAACCGGGACTACCAGCTTGATTTTTCATTATGTTCCTTTCAATGTTACAATACATATTTATACATGCCAAAGCATCCAATACCATGGACCAAAAACCATCACGTCCAAAACCATGGACGAGAAAACCATCGCATCCAAAACCATGTGCAAAAAGCATGCACCCCTCAAAACCCCTTGTGACCCCCCGCTACATGATCAGCGCAACGAAGGGGGGGCAAACCCCCCCCCCCCCCTCTAATCCCCCGTTAACTACATGGGCTAGATGGGAAAGAATATAACACAAACCCAACATTCTACCACTTGTTGTTTTCTTTCCAACAGGGGCCGACACAGAGAGCTTAGTCATTTATCCAAACCCTGCAACCCCCATTGTTTCTTCTCTACACCAAGAGAACTTCTCAAGCTCACAGATTTTGTCAATGCATCTACAGTATTCTTCAAATGTCCACCTTTACTAGCAACACCTTTTGTTCTTTATCATATCCCTCACAAATTGATACTAAACATCAATGTGCTTTGTCATTGAATGATATGCAGGTTCTTTTGCCAAAAAAATTGCACTTTGGCTGGTATAGTCTATCCTTATAGCTCCCTGTACTAACCCCATACTTGAACACAACAATCTCTGCAACCAAACTGCTTCCTTGCTTGCATGAGTGGCTACCATGTATTTTGCCTCTGTAGTTGATAGTGCCACTACAGATTGTTTCTTACTCATCCAACTGACTGCACCTCCAAATAGGTTAAACACATACCCCCTAGTAGATCTTCTCTGATCCAGATCTCTAGCCCAGTTTGTATCAACAAAGCCATGAATATCCAACACTCTATCTAATCCTAGTCTTCTTTGGTAGCACAAACCATAATCACTAGTGCCACGCAAATACCCGAAAACCTGCTTCACTGCTATCCAATGCTCCTTTCCTGGTTTTGACATAAACCTGCTCAACACTCCCACTGCATGTGCAATGTCTGGTCTAGTACAAACCATTGTATACATCAGGCTACCGACTTCACTTGCATATGGAACACAGGGCATGTCCTCTTCTTCTTTTTATGTCTTAGGACACTGTTCAGCAAATAACTTTACACCTACAGTGATAGGAACCTTCATCGGTTTACTATCCTGCATATTAAACCTCTGCAGTATTGTCTCGACATACTTCCTCCGGTTTAACCAGAGCTTCCTCTTTTCCCGGTCTCTTTTAATTTCCATGCCAAAATATAATTTGTAGCACCAAGATCTTTCATGTCAAATTTGGAGGACAATTAGGTCTTCAAATCCTGGATAGTTTCTTTGTCATTTCCAACCAACAACATATCATCCACATACAAGACGAGATAAATAACACGATCACCAATTAATTTAAAATACACACAGTGATTTGTTTTGCTTCTAGTGAAGCCATGTCCCCGTATAAATGTACCAAATTTCTGATACCACATCCTTGGTGACTGTTTTAACTCATATAGAGACTTCTTTAACTTGCATAGTAGTTCTTTCTTACCCTTCACCACAAAACCTTCAGATTGCTTCATGTAGATCTCCTCTTTCAGATCCCCGTGAAGAAATGTTGTCTTCACATCCATCTGTTCTACCTCAAAATCAAAAGCAGCAGCAACAGATAACAGTAACCTAATAGAAGTTACCATGGCAACAGGAGAAAAAATATAACCAAAATCAATTCCCGGCACCTGAGAATAACCTTTTGCTACCAACTGAGTTTTGTATTTCTCCACCTTTCCTTCTGCATTTGTCTTCTTCTTGAACACCCATTTGTTGCCAAAGGGTTTCCTTCCAACTGAGAACTCTACCAAATCCCAAGCATCATTTTTGTGCAAAGATGCCATTTCATCAACCACGGCCTCTTTCCAAAGTTTTCTATCATCTGAATCTATTGCGTCCTTCACAGTTCTGGGATCATCATCAGTAATAGATAAAGCAAAACTTGAACAGAAAGCAGATGGACTATACCTTTTTGCTTGCCTTCTTTCTTGAACTGATCTTCTCACACCCGGAGTTTGTGGCTCATCATCTTCTGATTCCTCCTCTAATGTAGAGTCTGATTCTTCCTCCTTTAGCTCAAACTCTATCTTCTCATGTTCCTTTGGTTGGATTTGATGTTTAATAACATCTTTCACCTCTTTGAACACAACATCTCGACTGTAAACAACCTTCCTTGTTACTGGGTTCCAAAGCTTATAACCCTTTAAACCATCCTTCTACCTAATAAAGATGCACTTTTCAGATTTACTATCCAACTTTGTTCTTTTCTCCTTTGGAACATGTACATATGCATCACATCCAAATACCCTCAGATGTAAAAGAAAGGGTTTCTTATCCATACCTCTTGTGGAGTCTTATCCTCCAATGCTAATGAAGGTGACCTGTTGACTAGGTAAAATACAGTCTCCACCACCTCTGCCCAGAATTCTGTTCCTAACCCGGCACCACTAAGCATGCTTCTTGCCCTTTCCATCAATGTCTTATTCATTCTTTCTGCAACTCTATTTTGCTAAGGTGTATATGGAGTAGTCTTTTGTCGTGTTATACCACACTTCTTACAAAATTCTTCAAATTCCTTACTGCAAAATCCTCTAACGTTATCTATCCTCGGCACTTTTATCTTCTTCTCTCTCTGGTTTTCCACCAGAGACTTAAATTCTTTAAACCTGTCAAAGACTTCATATTTCTTCTTAAGGAAATATATCCATGTATTCCTTGATAAGCCATCTATAAATGATGCATAGTGCACAGACTTACCCAGTGATGGAACCTTCACAAGTCCAAACACATCACTGTGCACAAGCTCTAATATATTTTTCGTCCTCTTACCACCAGAGGGGAAACTCACCCAATTTTGCTTCCCATATACACAATTTTCACAGAAATCAAAATCCAAAGAGCTATTACTCATACCTTCTACCATACCTTTACCATGAAGTATTCGAAGGCCCTTCTCTCCAATATCCAAGCCTTTCATGGCACAGCATGGTCTTCTCTCCAGAGACCACTAGATCTTCTGCTCCACTTTCAGGAACCACAGAACTGTTGCACCCATCAACAACTATGCTACCTTGCAACTTGTACAGAGTTTCAATCCGAACTCCCCGCATTAATACCAATGCTCTCCGAACCATCTTGTAGGTATCCTTCTCGAACACTGTTTTTACACCTGCATCATCCAACTTGCTTACAGAAATTAAATTTCTGGCCAATGCAGGAATATGCAGAACACCCAGAAGTGTTCTAACCCTTCCACCTTGCAACTTCAACTTTACTCTTCTGCGACCAACGATTATAGCCTTCCTATCATCCCCTAAGAAGACATCACCACCATCGTATTTCTCATACTTGCAGAACCACTCTCTATGGGGAGTG
>APFE031436826.1:92403-104984 GCA_000404065.3 Pinus taeda | reverse complement strand
TTAAATTTCTCGATCTCTATCTTTCCACTGCTCACCATCTTCTTTCACCACCATAATCGATCTCGCAGATCTCCCACTGAACAGGGTCTACCACAGGCCCGAGTGAAACCCCTCAGCAACAAAGGCGTACCCTTGAAGCCAAAACTTGCTCCGATACCAAATGTAGGTTTTAACCCCAGACATAAATTACTTGCATACGAATTCTAAGACATAGAAAATAAACAATGCGAGAGCATAACACATAAAACACATATACACAGAGATTTTCCCCTGGATCCCAAAACCGAGACTACCAACTTGATTTTTCATTGTGTTCCTTTCAATGTTACAGTACATATTTATACATGCCAAAGCATCCAATACCATGGACCGAAAACTATCGCGTCCAAAACCATGGACCGAAAACCATCGCGTTCAAAACCATGTGCGAAAATCATGCACAAAACCATAGGTGGGTCCGCCCAACCTAACATAGGGTCCAAAACCAAGACCCCATACAGTGGGGTTACTTGCACCCCTCAAACCCCCTGTGACCCCCCCGCTACGCAATCGACGCAACGAAGGTTGGGCTCCGCCGCCCCCCCTCACCCCCTCTAACCCCCCGGTTAACTACATGGGCTAGTCGTGTAAAGAATATAACAGAACCCAACACCCACAGTCATACAAAGTTCAAACACTACAATCACTTGAAAATGGTTTTGTATTCCAACATAGGAAGGGAAGTATTTGAACAACAAAAACACAAGTAAATAAAAATTTAACATTTTTCATTCACACTATAAACCAATAGCCTAAGTTCGAGACCCTTATTGAATGTTGGAATGCATCATGTAGCCCTGACAATATTAACCAGCATAGATCCCTCTTAGCCTTGGATCTATTGAGCATTGGGAAGGATAAAAAAAAATCAAGATAGAAATCTCTTGATGCTTAAAAGATCCTAAGTTAAAATGGATAAATGATGATGTGTGTGTGTGTGTCTACAAATGAATGTTCAGTATTATTTTCTTATAAAATAATTTATGCTATACTAGGATGCTATATTTTGAAGTTTATCTTAAATATTATACTAAGCCAACTTATACCATGTGTCATGCAAGTGTTAAGCACAAACATTACACATCTCACTCAATACTAGGTTTAAGAATGTAGTTCACCATTATTTAGTTCCGATCTCTCTCTCTCTCTCTTTATATATTATATATATATATATATATATATATAGGAAAACCTCATAGAATTCCCCCTCCTCCTTGAATAGTTGGATGACGTGTGACTCAACAACCAGCCACAGTAGCAATTGGTAACCCTGTCTCAACTAGACTCAAACCTCAGCCAAACTTGAAATGAAGACCTCACAGCAAACTCCAACTTGAAACAGATCCTTCAAATTGATTAAGTTAACCCATTGTGATTTTTCAAAATCTTTATATATGTGTGTGTGTGTGTGTGTGTTTTACTTGGGGTCTATTACCCACAAAAAAGTGGGTAACTTGTAGGAGAAAAATTTATCTACACGGTTAGCCAGCCAGCAACCACGTGATGGTCAGCACATAACACTATGCCAGCAACCACATGATGGTCAACACATAACATTATTGCTCTGATCAGATCTTTCTCCCATCTAGGATTTCTTCTTTAAGGAAGGTAGGTCATCTATCCGTACTTACTCTAACCATTCTTGAGATCATGTGTTTTCATTTAATGTTATAGGCATATTAATAGGCATATTAATATGGATCACAGCGAAAATAGGATGATTACCAATCTCGATTGTATTCTTGTTCTCGCACTTCACTTGGCAGGTTAGTCTTTGAATCTACTCCAATGGGACCTCTTCTGAGTCCTTAGGGTTTAGGAAGGGCACTACTAGGAAGGCATTGGTTGATATAGCATGTCCAACGTAATCCATACTTCCCACTTTCCATCTCTCCCTGTTATCCATCTCCATTTTTTGGAATGGTGGTCATTGGTCATTAGAATTGGCACCCTTTTATCCCCATCCTTGAGTCAAGGCCCCAAAACTTGCCCTCAAAGGTCAATGCAGCTAAAAGAAAGTTAAAAGCATATTAAGCCACAATGAAAGAAAATGTAAGATACAAAAGATGGCTAGGACAATATTTTGCACATGGGCAAAAACCTAGCATGAGCTCTACCCCCCTCGTTAGAGATCACCTAGATCCTCAAGCATTTAATTCTTCATCTCAAAGAAAGGAACTCTTGAAAGTCCCAACCCTAATGAGCAAGAAGTTGCTACATCTTAAAGGGGTATTGGAAAAACATAAAAGCAAGCTTGGGCTCCTAAGCTATGCACCAAATAAATGCAAATCATTATAGTAAAAGACACATTAGAGGGGCGGAAAAAGAAAGTCGAGGAAAGGAGTAACTCATCCCACCATGATTGCTCCCTCCTTACATTAGTACACTCAAGATGTTGGACCTTCATTAGCTGGCCTCATGGCTATGGTCCATGCCTTGAAGTCCTTCCCATTCCATAACCATTATTATCACATGCATTTATGGATTGATGGGCTAACCTAGGACATGTCATTCCCCTTGGGGTTTGGAAACACCTAATAGAGTCGTTGACCTAATTATCACTAACATAATTGAGGTATCTTGCTCACAAGTCCTTATCTAATTAGACATCTGAAGGTGAGTTTTGTGTAAAGTATTCTTGTGCCCTTAGAATTAGATATGTCCACTATGATGCTCTAATGGTTTTTGTCCCTAATGATTATTGATCACTTGATCTTGAGGAGTTTGTGTCAAGTGGCATTCTCATAGTAGCAAAGATCTCTCTTCAACACCAATCCAAAGGACAATTTACCACAGTATAAGAGCAAAGATCACCTTGATACTTTAGTGTTGCCCCTCCAGAGATGACCATTACGATTTGAGATGATTCCACATGGTGCTACACCCCCTCATGTACATCCAGATGATGAAACATTGGGCCATAGAGCTTAGGTGTTGGGCTACTTAATGATGTGCCTAAATGGACCCAGGACACCCCCAAGCTTGCCTTGACCCTGTTTGATGTACATTGCTTGTTCTGGAGCCTAAACGAGGATATTGTCATTATGACAACTTGGGAGGGCTTGCACATTCTCCTTGGACCCCAAGGTTTTCCTTGCAGATGCAACATCACCGCCACAAACCCTAGAAGGGTAGGCCTCTTTATGGATGATGTCATGGTTGAGGGATGCACTTTTTGTAGATGTATCCATTCTTTTAGAGTATCTCATGGAGTGAGGAGCACTTATGGAGCTATTCATCACATATATGATGAATCTTGATCATTTCTAGAGGATGATGTCATGGTGAAGAACTTTAATTTCCCATGTGTGGACTATTTTTGGAATTTTGTTATGCTTTTGAGCTATATTAAGATCGGCTTGTGAACTTTTGAGCTTGTTGAATGATCAAGTGAACTTTTTAGGGGTTTTTACTTGTAAAATTATGAAAATGAGACTTGGTTGCCCTCATATAAATAGAGGGAGGTCCCATTTCATTTGGATCATCATTCATCATCACGCTTCTCTCTCTTTTAAAAGTGCACATTAGCTTTTTCTCTCCCCTACTTAAACACAACATAGCTCTTTAGTGTGAATATCTCATGGACGAGGAATTATGCTTGAAGTTGGTTTCGTGGTATTGATTGAAGAGATTCTTGTGGAAATTTTGCAAGTTCAATGAATATTTTCTATATTTTGCTAGGTATATTGTTTGAAGTAGGGTTTCTACATGTTCCATGGTTAAAATTGCTAAGTTGATCTTGCTCCTTTCAAGTATGCAAAATTGTTTTTCTTGAACCATTTAAGAGAACTCCAAGTTGTGCATCTCTTAAATTTAAAATCTCCGTAAAAAGGAAGCCCTTAGGTTTTGTAAGTAGATGCCTTTGTCATCTCACCCTCTTCAACAAGGTTGTCCTCATTGAATTTGCCCTAGAAGTCTCCATTCCCCATTTAGACCAGGGCACTAGCCTAGGTGGTGATGATCAAACCTTCTATTTTTACAAATTTCTCTCTCTTCTTTGTTAAATTCTAGATATCTAGGGTTAGGGTTAGTGGGCCTTTGACATATCACTAAAAAGTGATTTTAGTTAATGTGTTATCACCCCCCAAGTAGGAACTGCATTAAACAATTGCCAAAAAAAGAGAAAATCTAGCATTTATTGCATGTTAAAACCCTATTTCTAAGGTTGATGTTATCATTATATTGTTGTTTATGCATGTTTCGACCATAAAAACTCCATTGCAAAACCACAAACTCTACATATCTAATTGATAGTCTCAATCCTTTGTTGATTAATCATTGTAAGACTATTTCTTCTAGCTATTATATGGCATTCCAAGCACTATCATTGAAAATCTATGAAACCCTAACTTATAATAGCCCTATAATTTTTTTAAGTGGTCTAAGGACAGTGTGCTTGTACTTTGGCAAATATTATCTCAGCCCTCTGAGCTTTGCCAATACCCTATCCTAGTCACTAGACCTCATCCATCACCCTAAACCCTTCTTATTGAATATATTTAGGTGATCTCCATAGGGAAGCCTCCCTAGTGGTTTAAAACCCACTAAATAGCCAAAGAAGGACTATTGAGGTGATAGAGGTAGCTAATTTGTTGTTGCCCCGAGGTCTGGATCTGCCTAGTGAGACTTTTGCACTAGGCCTACTAGATTTTGCGGTAACGGGGCTAACATTAAAATATTTATTATTTTTTTAAATACTATGTATTAGCTCAATGTTGAGCACAAACATTACACATTATCTGTATTATTAAAGCTTGTTTTATCTTTTTATAGGGCAAGCCTTCATTCTATAAAACACCACAACAGTGATAATTGATCCCAATGTGGGGAAACCCTTGATCAATTCTTCTTTTATGTTCTTCAATAGTTCAGCAGAGAGAGAGAGAGATAGTACATTTACAACAGAAGTCAACACTTTGACTTATCTAGATAAGAGCATAGATCATCTCTAAGAAGATAATACATGAGATCAGTTGAAGACATGTTAATTCAACCGATTCTCCAAGGTGACTCCTTCAGTTATCATTTTGTTGCATCCCGTCATCATGTGGCACCTCACTGTGCTGCATCATGTTGCACCCATCATGACAATGCTAGACCTCATGACCATGATGTACACATCATACTGCTGCATTGTTGTCCATGCTTGCACCTTATGCTTTCCATGTTGTCCATGCTTGCTACTATCCCATGTACCTTTGATGCCATGTCACAGCTATCCCATGTATCTATACAACACTATGTACCTTGTTGTCCCATGCATCTATACAGCACTATGTACCTTATTATCCCATGCATTTATACAACACTAGGTACCTTGTTGTCCCATGCATTTATACAACACTATGTACCTTGTTGTCCTATTTAGTTTGTTGCACTAGTTAGCAGTTGTCCCACTTGTGCGACTATTGCACAATTGTCGTAGTTGTCCTCTGTCATTGGGCTGTCCCATCAAAGTTGTCGTCCCAACATGTTGTTGTCCCATTGTCCTATTTGTTAGTGACATTGCAACTCCTATGTGGCAGTATCCAACATCTCTGTACTGTTGTTCATGGACAAAATTAGATCATTGGTTAGGGCACCCTCCTCTAACCTACAGCAGTCCAACGATCAGCCCATAACTCACCTTAAATTATGCGGCCTCCCTTACTTTACAAGGTAGGTGACCTCGCTGGTTGAGGAGACACCTACAACTCCATGTAGAGGGTTGTTTTGACCATCAAAACAATACTTACAGGCCTGCGGCTTTCAATCGACCTTGCTGCCTCTTCAAGTGGTCACAAGGGTGACCTTAACGTCCCATCTCCTTCGCTGAAGTAGGCCTTGGATTGCTTCCTTCTAGCCCAGCGCCTAGGCACTCCTAACAACAGCGCAGTCCTCCAAAAGACCCATGACTTTGCTGCGGCTAGGAACTATTAAGGCAACGTATATCCTTATCTTGACTGCGGCTAGGTTATCCTTGAGATAGCATAGGTTAGGGTTGTCTTAGGATAGTGTTACGGTTGCCTTCAATCTGCGTCTAGGACTGCCTTCCATTTGCGTCTAGGGCTGCCTTCCATCTGCGTCTAGGGCTGCCTTCTATCGTCTAGGGCGACCTCTTTTCCTCCAACGTCTAGGGCTTCCACTCCTAGATTTCCCTTCCACTAAAACCCAAGACAAGTGGAGAGAAAACAAAATAGAAGTGTGCGTTTGAAATGACTCTCAAATCATCTCCTTTTATATTAAAACATTGAGCACATGTGGGGTTTATTTGGTTGCTAGCCGACCTTGACGAATTGTCTTATAACACAAATAAATTCGTAACTCCATGAATACTTATCGAAATCAGATGACCTTCAGATCAATCCTACACCTCTCGATGAGAGGGATCCAAGAAAAATATCAACTGCCATAAATAAGATGAACCACATGAAGTTTGGCCCTAGTTGCCAATTTTAACACTCGCTCTCAACTAGGAAGAACTCCATTCGCTGATCCATCTGTCCGACTGTACTATCTCTGCCATTAGTGCCTTGCACTGCTCTACTCTGCTCTACTCTGCTCTGCTCTGATCTGCTGAGCTCTGCTCTACTCTGTTGAGCTCTGCTTTGCTCTACTCTGTTGGACCATGAAGAAGAAGAATTGATCGAGAATGTCTCATACCATTCAATAGTTCGAGAATGTCTCATACCATTCTCTACTGACCCGAAGTGAGTTTTATTGATCCCAGATCAATATCACAAGAGAGTGTCTCAAACCACTCATATTGATCCCAAATCTGTTTCATTGATCCCAGATCAATATCACTAGAGAGTGTCTCAAACCACTCATACTGATCCCAAATTAGTTTCATTGATCCCAGATCAATATCACAAGAGAATGTCTCAAAACATTCATACTGATCCCACATCAGTTTCATTAATCCCAGATCAATGGAGGTCCTCTTAGCATAGGGAGTACGGTAGATGCAACGTTGCGTCCATAGATAGTACTACTATGGTCCCTAACCCCATTTCCCTGCTCATTGGCCAAATGAGAGGTACTTCCCATGAGTCCCAGACTGCATGGGTAGGATGCCTCGACAGGAGAACCATTCATCCTGTCCCTAAGTCGCCTCGGGGTATCACAAGGGAAGGCTAAGCCATTCACCCTATACACAGCGCACCATTAGGGGAGGGTGAGTCGCCCTATGGTCGCTTGTTGCTCCAAGCAGTACCCCAAGCTCCCCGAAGCTCCCAAAGCTCAATGCATGCATCATGCAGGACCTTTATAAAAAGGTCTCTCAACGACTCCACGTCATCCGGGAAAGTCACAAATTTGACCTCTCCACGGGGCTTTGACAGAATGTCTGCGACCTGTACATCAGTCTCAATGCGATAGAGCCTCCTCGCTCATCAACGTACCATATCCAAGATAAGGTACTATCTGATGTCTATATGCTAGAGCAATCATAGAATACGGGATTCCTCAATAATCGAATCCCCCCCTTGGTTGACACAAAAGACCATGGTGGTATCCATCATGTGTACCACCAAAAAGCTCACTGAAGAGCTTCCACAACCAGGCAACTTCACACAAAGTCATACTCGTAGTTATGTATTCGGTCTTGGCGGTGCTTATAGCAACCAACTTCTACTTTTTTCTCATCCAGAATATCAAGCAAAACCCAAAGAGAATCAGCACTCAGAAGTGCTCTTGAGATTTTCCACACTGCCTGCCCAGTGAGCATTCGAATAATCATGAAGTTTCATATTTCTGACATTGTATCTCAATCCATGAGGGATTGTGCCCCGAAGATATCTGAGAAGATTCTTATCACCAATCTAGTGAGGCTCAACCAAAATATGAGCCCAACATGCAAAACATATATCTGGATGGAAGTTCACCAAGAACATCAATGCGAATGAGTTTATGAAACTCAGAGGCATTTCCCAAATCTGGTCCGACATCACTATCATGCAAGACCTTTATAAAAAGGTCTCTCAACGACTCCAAGTCATCCGGGAAAGTCACAAATTTGACCTCTCCCCAGGGATTTGACAAAATGTCTGCGACCTGTACATCAGTCTCAATGCGATAGAGCCTCCTCGCTCATCGACGTACCATATCCAAGATAAGGTAGTATCTGATGTCTATATGCTAGAGCAATCATAGAATACGGGATTTCTCAATAATCGAATCCCCCCCTTGGTTGACACAGAAGACCATGGTGGTATCCATCATGTGTACCACCAAAAAGCTCACTGAAGAGCTTCCACAACCAGGGAACTTCACACGAGGTCATACTCGTAGTTATGTATTCGGTCTCAGTGGTGCTTATAGCAACCAACTTCTGCTTTCGCTCATCCAGAATATCGATCAAAACCCAAAGAGAATCAGCACTCAAAAGTGCTCTTGAGATTTTCCACACTGCCTGCCCAGTGAGCATTCGAATAATCATGAAGTTTCATATTTCTGACATTGTATCTCAATCCATGAGGGATTGTGCCTCGAAGATATCTGAGAAGATTCTTATCACCAATCTAGTGAGGCTCAACCAAAATATGAGCCCAACATGCAAAACATATATCTGGATGGAAGTTCACAAAGAACATCAATGCGAATGAGTTTATGAAACTCAGAGGCATTTCCCAAATCTGGTCCGACATCACTACCATATAACTTCTAAAAGTTAAGATCCTCGAGGTAGTCATGAGCTTGCAGTTTACCATTCCACATCTGGAATCCAACTCCCTCTTACTTCTGCAAATGAGAGGGTCTGCACCTATCTGAAATAGGTCGTCTTCAGAAGGTGCCGATATGAGAAGTCTATCATCCAAAACCTTCGAGCAATGGTCTGGATCGGCTTTACTCCTAGTGAATCTCAGCGTTATCAAACAACTATAAATCCTCTCATACTATGCCCGAGATATTTTGCCATAAAGGCCTTTCTTCCACCTGTATACATGAGATCCCTGATCATGAATCCCAAACTCCTCGGGTTGCTCCAAACCTGTGGACCTGCTACATAAGGGGAATGGTCCCCTTGTAAAATTTGCCTTTGGTACATCTCGGACATGTACCTTCATGCTCTTCTTGGATTCAGGCATCCCTGTCACCATTTGACTCACATCGGGTAGGACCCCACAATAAGTAGACCTTCGATGCTATAGATGAGATGTGTCAACTGACATGGTCCCCAATGGACTTCCTTTTCATCGATGAATGCCAACCTAAAACCTTTGACTTCCATTGTTGAAATGGACACCAGGTTCTTCTTGCGATTAGGTACATAAAGAGATTCTCATAAATGAATCGAGTTACCCTCATTCAATTGAGGGGTAACATTCCCTACACCCTTTACGGTATAAGTGGCATCGGCTCCAAGTATAATCCCACGTTTGTTTCCATCTCTACCAAATTAGAGAGAGCACCCTTCTATCTGATGAAGTGCCTTGAAGCACTACAGTCAATAAGCCAGATTCCCACATGATCTGAAGGAGAGGGCCAATACAAGATAACGCTTCTTTATCTTATCAAAAACAACATTTGATTCTTCATACCTAGGGTTCCTTGCTTTCTTTGAAGAGCCGGTTGTATCCTTGGTGACCTACATTACATGTCATTCCTCTGATCATTCAAGATGTCCTTGGAATGATTTTTATCATCATCAAGAGATGTGTCCCTGCCATTCGGACACTCCTTCGCATAATGGCCACTCTTATTATAAACAAGGCATCTGCCTTTCCTTCCACCCTTAGATTCGGACTTCCCATTGAAGTGACATTTGGGTAGGCCATCAGAAGCTTCCGTTGCACCACTCTAATAATATTCTCTGCTTCGACTTCACCCTTGGTGAATTTGAAGAGGGACGAGGAATCCATTGATCCTTTTGTCCTTTCCCAACTGTCTTTAGTGATTTCTCTTTCATTCTTGCTTGGGCTTTGCCTTCACCTCAGCTCTGATACCATGTTAATTTTAGGTATGTTCTATGCTTAGAGCAATTTATTTCAATTTTCACAATTAGCTCAATATCTTTTCCAAATTAGCAATCACATCAGCGTTAAAGTAAACTGCAAATAGAACATAAACATAGATCGCAGAAGACAAGCCAAGACAAGAGGACACAAGATGTGGCGCTAGCAAGGGACAAACCCCAATGTGGGGAAACCCTTGATCAATTCTTCTTTTATGTTCTTCAATAGTTCAACGGAGGGAGAGAGAGAGATAGTACATTTACAACAAAAGTCAACACTTTGACTTATCCAGATAAGAGCATAGATCATCTCTAAGAAGATGATACATCAGATCAGTTGAAGACATGCTACTTCAACTAATTCTCCAAGGAGGCTCCTTCACCTATCATTTTGTTGCATCCCGTCATCATTTTGCACCTCACTGTGCTACATCCATCATGACAATGCTGGACCTCATGAACATGTTGTCCACATCATACTGTTACACCTTATGCTACACTATTGTCCATGCTTGCACCTTATGCTTGTCATGTTGTCCATGCTTGTTGCTATCCCATGTACCTTTGCTACCATGTCACAGCTGTCCCATGTATCTATACAACACTATGTACCTTGTTGTTCTATGCATCTATAGAGCACTATGTACCTTGATGTCCCATGCATTTATACAGAACTATGTACCTTTATGTCCCATGCATCTATACAACACTATGTACCTTGTTGTCCCATGCATTTATACGACACTATGTACCTTGTTGTCCTATTTAGTTTATTGCACTAGTTAGCAGTTGTCCCACTTGTGCCACTATTGCACAATTGTCATAGTTGTCCTATGTCATTGGGTTGTCCCATCAAAGTTATCGTCCCAACATGTTGTTGTCCCATTGTCCTATTTGTTAGTGACATTGCAGCTCCTATGTGGCAGTATCCAACATCTATGTATAGTTGTTCATGGACAGAATTAGATCACTGGTTAGGGCACTCTCCTATAACCTACAACAGTGCAACGATCAGCCCATAACTCACCTTGAATCATGTGGCCTCCCTTTCTTTACAAGATAGGTGACCTCGCTGGTTGAGGAGACACCTACAGCTCCATGTAGAGGGTTGTTTTGACCATAAAAACAATACTTACAGGCCTGCAGCTTTCACACGGACTTTGCTACCTCTTCAAGTGGTCACAAGCGTGACCTTAACGTCCTTTCAACTTCACTGAAGTAGGCCTTGGATTGCTTCCTTCTAGCCTAGCTCCTAGGCCTCCTAACAACAGCTCAGTCCTCCAAAAGACCAATGACTTTGCTACGGCTAGGACCTATTAAGGCAGGGTATATCCTTATCTTGACTGCGGCTAGGTTACCCTTGAGATAGCGTAGATTAGGGCTGCCTTAGGATAGTATTAGGGCTGCCTTCCATCTGAGTCTAGGGTTGCCTTCCATCTGTGTCTAGGGCAACCTCTTTTCCTCCAACATCTAGGGCTTCCACTCCTAGATTTCTCTTCCACTAAAACCCAAGACAAGTGGAGAGAAATCAAGATAGAAGTGTGTGTGAGAAATGACTCTCAAGTCATCTCCTTTTATACTAATACGTTGAGCACATGTGGGGTTTATTTGGTTGTTGGCCGACCTTGACGAATTGTCTTATAACACAAATAAATTCATAACTCCATGAATAATTATCGGAATCGGATGATCTTTAGATCAATCCTACACCTCTCAATGAGAGGGATCCAAGAAAAATATCAGCTGCCATAAATAAGATGACCCACATGGAGTTTGGCCCTAGTTGCCAATTTTAACAACATCGAATCCATTATGGTCAACTAGCTCTCTCGTGTCTACTACCCATTCTACCTTTGTAGTGTACATATTTTTGTTATTACCAATGCAAATCATGATGGCCTTTCTCATCAAGATGTCAAATTTTGTTGTTTCTGATATCAATATTCCTTTGCATGGTCTATTTCATATTGCAACAGAATTCTGCTTCATGCTCGTTCGATCATCAATTTGGAACAAATCACTCGGCAAGCTTCAATATTGTAATCATTAGGATCTTTACAGCTCCTTCTCTCCATCTGAAGTTAGTAAAATTTTTGCCATTTGATAGTATTTTGCTCCTTCCTTTACAATCTTCATGCTATGCCACATTCCTTGAAGTCTTTCATTTGCTTAATCAAGTTTTAGATAGAACTTGTGTTATGTTGACCTAGGTTGTCATTGATGACAATATCGCAATATTCTAGAAACTAGATGATCCATAAAGGCGAAGCAGAGCACATCCATGAAGAGACACGAGCAAGGTCATCAGGATAGCCAAGCCATAAGCAAGAGTCTGTTAACGGAGGAGTTAACAAAAGAGGCATATCAAAGCTATTGCTTATGCTTAAGAGTATTGCAGAATATCAAAGCAAGAGAGGCATATCGGAAAAGGCAAAAACCATCAGAGGAGGTCATTGCAGCCAAAGGAAGACATTGGAGCAAGAGGGGCCACATTGGAGGAGCATTGCAAGTAATACATGCCCAAGAAGAACCAAGAGGAAGAAGTCATCAAAAGATGAGTTAGCATGCCAGAGGAGGCAAAATAGAGTTATCGTCGCTACAGGAGGAT
>APFE031436826.1:4523-86147 GCA_000404065.3 Pinus taeda | reverse complement strand
GGGATCCTCATAAGCCCGATCACAGTAATGACTCAACAACCTCAAGTTGTAGTGCACATAAACCAAGCTTTCTGCTCACTTTTCATTGAGTCTGTTTCCTTTCACATTATGTATGTAGTTGTAGGTGCTCCAACACCTCTCTGCAGAAGAAGTATTTACAACTTGTGAAAGAACTTTTTTTGCCAATTTTGGAAAAAGTCCCTGGCTGCCATATGTTTCCCACCATGTGAGAGAATCAAATCTATCTCTGTCTTCCATTGCATGGAAGTTACCAAACAAACCAGTGCCACTGAAGTATTTGGCTATTTCAAGGCACACAGCTGCACATTCCTCCTTGTCAGGTATCAACTTTTCTAATGCTTGCAAATATCCACTACTTACCTCTACATGTAAATGGGGTTTGGTCCTAATCCCACCCCCTGGTGCAGGTTGGCCCAACCAACATGTAGAGTAGTATTTTGGCGTAAGGATATACGCCAAGCAATGTAGTGGAAGATTAAGTCTATTCCACTGTTCACACACACAATCGTGAATCAATTTGTACAAGTCAAGATCTCTGTTATGAACAATATCTTTTATTTACCCCAACATTGTATCCATCTGCTCATACAACTCGCCAATCACTGGTTTGTCTGTATATGCAAACCGAATCATGTGATAAATGGGCTTTGTGAAATCCAATACTTGCCTCACACTTTTCCAAAAGTGACCATCAAAAGCAGCCTCCTCCACCAATTCAAAACCTCGCCTGTCAGCTGCATTTGTAGCCCTTTCCTTTAATACCTGCCAATGTGGACTTGATACCATGCTAGCCAATGACTCTCTCACCTTCAAAAGGCGCCTGAAGGTGAGGTAATATCTACCAAATCTGGTCTTCACAATCTTCAACAACTCCAATCTTGAGTGACTGCGAAAAAGGCCATGGGTATTGCTATGATTTGTAATAAATTTTATCATTTGTTTGCCTTTCTTGTACAAATCACCAATCCATTTGTATTGTGCATTTTTGTTCTTGACAACATCATGCATCAAAAGGTTCAATGTGTGAACCAAACATCCAGACCAAAATATGTTGGGGTATTTATCCTCAATAATTGCTCACGCTTCCTTACAATTAGGAGCACTATCAGTGATGACTTGGATGACATTGTATGACCCAATACGGTCAATTGTTTCAAGTAATGCTTCTGCAATGTTGATGGCGGTCCTGAACTTGTCTGAGTAATCATGTGCAGTTAGAAAGATGGCACCACTAACAGACACAGCAAGAACACTTATCAATGGCTTGCCTTTTACATTTGTCCATCCATCAAATACAATGGACACCCCATGGTCAGTCCAAGAACTTGTCATTCTATTCAAAGAATGTGGTATTTTTGCTTTTTCATGATCAAGTCCAACGGTTCTTGCCTTGTCATACCCAGGGCTCTTGTATCCTTTAGGGGCATCATTTATGGCAGAAACCATTTCGTGCCAATAAGGTGAGCGAAGAACAATGAATGGTATCCCACATGCATAGAGAAACCTGTAAACCTTTGAATCCACATCATTCCTACACCCCTCATCAAGGAAATCTGATATGGTTCTACGCCTTAAAGCTGATGACCATGTGCCTCCATATCCACTGCCTTGGGAGGATGCTGAAGGAGTTCTTTGTGATTGTGAGCTTGGTTCAAAGAAACCCCTTGATTTTTTTTATTTGTATTGGGCTTCCTCCTCTTCCCTTATGTATTTGACTCTATATGCTGCTGACACCGCTGGACAAGTTTTGATTCCTATTTGTTTGTCTCCATCCCATGGCCTTTTCCCGCAGAGATGTTTTCTGGCACGGGTGTATGAACCTGTGTAATCATTGTTGTAATGGGGGCAATGAAATTTAGTGGTTCCACCCCCTCTCCCTGCTTCAAGCCTGTTAACATATTTCCACAGTGGGGTTTGGTCTTGTTTAGTTTTTTGAGAGTCATGTTCACCCTCCTCCAGCTCCTCCTCATCGGGGTTTTCATCAAATCCACTTTCTCCAGCTTCTTCATCCCCCACTTCATTTTGGCCCCTCCGTTTCCTACTCTCCAACACCATAATAACCATAAAAGGGACCAAGAAGAGCAAAATGCCAAGAAATATAGCCAAGTCCATGATGTTTGATATTTGTAGGCTTTTGAATCTGTAACTTAATTTAATTTATTTAGATTAATTAATTTAATTTATTAATTTAATTTAGATTCATGATTTTCTTACTAACTATAGTTAATAAACTAAATTAAACTAACTAAATTACTACCTAACTAAATTAAACTAACTAAACTAACTAAATTACTAAGTTACTTACCTCTTTGTAGACTTGCTCCTTGCTCCTCGGCACTTGCTCCTCGCTTCTCCTCGCTCCTTTGCTCTTGCTCTCTTTTGCTCTTGCTCTCATTCAAGTGATAATGAAATATTTTTAGCCCCATTGGGTTTTTAAAACAAACAAAAAATAAATAAATTTGATTTTTTTTGGCGTCCGCGGATTTTTTTTCCACTGGATCGCTCCTGTCACTAGCCGAATCGCTCCCAGAGTGAAAATTTAAAGCCCGGGAGCGATCACTCTCGGGCGACGCTCCCAATGTCGCTCTCGATTTTGGCAGGGAGCGGAAATTTTTTTATCGGGAGCGCACTCCCGACCCGCTCCCGCCCGGAGAGCGTATTGGGAGCGGGAGCAAAGGGGGGGGGAGCGCTCCCCCGCAACTCTAGTTTGAAGTAAGAGCAGTTGGCAGCATATAACAAAATTGAAGTAATGCAAGAAGATGTAGATATGCAAAATGAATTTAAAAGAGTGTCACAGATAGGATATCTAAACCTGCTAGCAGAAATAACTTGCTGAGATATGTACAAGAACACAAGGAAAAGATGGCTCATAGAAAGTAGAATGTTGTGCAGTCAAATATAACTTAAGCTGATACTGGTCATGTAGAAAATACAACAACAAACAGTGAAGCATAGCCTCTCACCATTTCATCCAAATGAAATGATGTTGAACACTGGATGGCAGTGACTTAAGAAGAAGCACAGAAACACAAAGGAACTCAGTTCTGAAGAAAGATAACCAGAAAGAAAATTTCAGTGGCATTCTCTCTTGATTCGGACTATGAAGGCCTCTCAATTCTAACTGTGGAGACAACAATATGTATTAAAGCATAAAAAACTGGACTTGGACACTTGGTGTATGGCTATTTGCAATCTGATTCAAAGCATTGAAGTAGAGCATCATTAAGCATTGTTGAAGCCATGATAAAGTAGTTATGAGACATGAAGAGGGAATAATGTGCTAATTGATGATAAAGCATCAATCCTTCTATCTTGAGTAAAAAGAAGAGCACTATGACAAGGGGAGTCACAGACCCATGAAGATCTACCATTCATGAAGAACAGATGCAGTTTGATAAGGGGAGTCCCACAGCGCTCCTTTGCCATTGATGTCAAAGGGGGAGAGAAGAAGAATATTGCCATCAATAACAAAGGAGGAGATTGTTGACCTAGGTTGTCATTAATGTCAATATGGCAATATTCTAGATACTAGATGATCCATGAAGGGGAACCAGAGCAGATCCATGAAGAGATAGGAGCAAGGTCATTAGGATAGCCAAGCCATAAGCAAGAGTCTGTTAACGAAGGAGTTAACAAAGGAGGCATATCAAAGCTATCCCTTATGCTTAAGAGTATTGCAGAATATCACAGCAAGAGAGGCATATCGGAAAAGGCAGAAGCCATCAGAGGAGGTCATTGCAAAGCCAATGGAAGACATTGGAGCAAGAGGAGCCACATCAGAGGAGCATTGCATGTAATACATGCCCAAGAAGAACCGAGAGGAAGAAGTCATCAAAAGAGGAGTTAACATGCCAGAGGAGGCAAAATAGAGCTATCGAAGCTACAGGAAGAGCCATATATATATATATATTATATATATTAATATATATACTGAAAGAAGAACATATCGAAGGAGCAAAAAAAGCTATCGGAGGAGCAAACAGAGCCATCGGAGGCATATCAGCCTATCAGGAGTAATATATGCAAAGGAGTCCTACTGGGAGTAATACATGCCTACGTGCAAAAGAGCAGAATACATACGTACATACATACATACATACATATATGTATATGCGGAAGAGTTAAAGGCAGAGGCGGAGCAGCATATAACATATATATGCAATTTACACTATCAGAAGCGAAAAACATAGTTATATCGGAATACACTATCAGAGCGAAAAGATATATATATATATATCGGAGATATGATAATCGGCGGGTTCAATTATGTGCCACTACCCAAAACCCCTGATTGCGATATATATATATATATATATATGTCGACCCGCAGACCATTACAATGTGATGTAACATAATATTGGCAGAAATCAAGTTATCCGTTAAGTTAAGAGCATAGGAGTATATACACAGACCCGAACGGGTTACAACAACAACCCTTAATAACATCGTGTCTACCCATCGAGACTCTCACATCGCAATGTATAAAGGGTTGTCACCCCTGAACCACAGATTGCAATATATATGTATGGACCCAACAGAGGCATTAAAAACAGCCTATAATAATATTGTGTCTGTCATATCGGGAGTTATGTATCGCATATATTGCAAAGCCTTGTCACTCTATAAAGCGTCAATTGTGATATATGATGCGGACCTCCGGCAGCTATGACTGCCAACTGCGATTACACTCGGACTCGATGCAAGTATAGATGCAGGTGTAATAAATTTGAAGTTCGGCCCTTAGCGTTTTAGTCAATTTTTCATAGATTCCTGTGTATTTCGAAAATTGTATTACGCAAGGTTTGAAGGCCAAAATGCATAAAAACGCACCCAATAGTTCAGGAGGCCTGAGCAATGGCGATTGCGAATTGCGATGGCGACGTGGCAGGTGGGGCTTCCTTGTTGGTACTGTCTCTCCAATGAATCTTCTCCATGAACAATAAAGACATGTGTTTGCATATTCTTACCAAAAAAAGGGGCCTCTGTTACAGTTTTTAATGCAACAGTTTTCCTCTATGTATTTGGTCCTCGTCGTTGAATCAACGTGTCCCAAGAGTGTTGGTGAGCACGAAGAGACACAAGAAGCCAAGAAGCCGAGAAGCTAAAGGATAAGCCAGCGCAGAGGAAGCCAAAGCGCCGAAGAGGACAAGCCAAGGCAGAGGAAGCTAAAGCGAGCGTTGAGGAAGCCGAAGGGGTAGCGGAAAGAGGAAACCTACGGTCAGAGGCATTAGGAAGATACAAAAACAGAGAACAAGGAAAATGGAAGTGTTGTTGAAAAAGCTGGAGGAATCAGAGGCAGTTGTAGGGTCCAGCAAAACAGAAAAGGGTCGAAGGACCAACAAGACAGGAGGCATTCGAAGGGTGAGCTTCTCTGCTAATCATGTTACCCTTTGAAAGAATTAATTAGGTACACAATGCAGTCTGTAGAACAATTCTGGGATGTAATAAATAAAGTTTTATCTGACATTGTTTGAAGGGAGAAGTAGTCAGCAGAGAAGCAGTCATATTGAAGCATTTACTGTGACAGTAAGAACAGATGCTTGAATAGAAAGTTCGTTCTTATGCAGAACTTAGTGCAGCTAATAGTAGACTCACTAAAGTTGTGTGGAGACATTATCAGAGGTCATGAAGGCTATTGGAGACTCTGTGTGGACAATATGAAGAGTTGTAAAGACTCCTTCATAAGAAGACTGGTTGTCATTGATGTTGTAGCATGAAGACTACAGTGAAGAAGAGTTCTGCGAGCAAAACATAGAAGGATTGGAATCCTTGGGGTTGATGCCTCAGAAGTAAGAAGGATTGGAGTCCTTGGGATTGGTGCCTCTAAAGTAGGAAGGGGATTGATGTCCTTGGGACTGGTGTCTCAGGAACTGGAAGGATTGAAGTTCTTGGGAGTTGGTGCTCCTAAGTCCAAGGTTGGTGCCTTGACAAAAATAGAGTTGGTGCTCTAGAGGTTGGAGCCTCATAAAAGTCCAAGTTGGTGCTTGGCAACTAATTGCAACCATTTATATATTGTATCTATTTTATTGCAAAGATTATATTAATAAAAGCATTGATACTTGTTGTTCATCTTGTGTTCTGAATATAAATGTTTTAACTGGTAAAATAATAGTTGAAAAAGAAATATTGATTTACCCCCCCAGTATTTCCAACACGTTGACCTGTAACTTTGGTTAGAAGACTTATGAAAGAACAAGGAGACAAAATATAAAGATAGTAGCACACGAAATAATAAGAAAGATGCTAAATACTTATCTTTGGAGGAAGGTTGACTCCCTCTTAATCTTCGACCCCTTTTCATCAAAGTTTGTCTTCACATCATCAAGTTATAAAACCTGTCATTCTAAAGAACTGTTTCCTTTTCCTTTCACAATGGAAGCAATTAGTTAGGGTTACAATTTCTAGGGTTTCTCATCTTATTCCATGCTTTGTTAGGGTTTACAAACCCTAGATGTGAAGACCTATCACTTACAAACTAGCAGAGTTCTACAAACACACACAAATGTTAGTTGCAGAACCTAGATTTCTAAGGTCTTCAAAATCTGTCACGAAAGGAATTGCAAGTTCAATGTAAACCCTAGAAACTTCATAGTCATTTATTGCAAAATTCTACTTTCTACAAAACCCTAATGATATTTTTATGCATGATTACAAGACCTAGTCTTCACCAAACATTAGACCCTTTATTCTTGACACATGAAATGCACACAACAGTTATACATACCTCTGCAACTTTTACCTTATCTCTTCTTTGTCAAGTTCAATCATCATTCAATAAATGCATATATTTGATTTCAAACTTTTGTGATCCATATTGATTCTGAAACTGACTTTCAGATTAATCACATAATCAATATTTACTGGTCGGCGTTTCAAACCCTCGAATGAGGTTCATCCTCAACACAGGTTCCTCAGTTCAACATCCTTCAAGCTAGGCTATGATATACACAGGTATATTTTGCAGAGTCCTTCGTCACAGATTTCCAAGATCTCGGCGTTCATAATTTTGCTTCCTTCTTCAAACAAGGTGACTCAAATTTATGTGCTTTCAACTGTGATCTAATGCGAAAGAATTATTCATTTCAAGTCAGCCTCATTGATGGGGTAAGTCTTTCTTCTACTCATAGAAACTTCACAATAGAGTTATTGTCGCACTTCATTAGATGACTGTCTTTACATGAAGATCATTGTTATAAGTCATTGTCAAAACATCATGTTCACAGTTGCCATATCGAGTTCACTGTCATATTGATATCAAGGGTATTACTATCTCTTTGTAATTTAAATCGTTGTCATGTAAAACACTATCTCATCTTCAAGATTATTGTTAGGCCACGGGGCCACTATCAAGTCTTCAAGTCACAAACGTTGCTATTGAACAGGACTATGCTAAACAATGCTACTATATAGAACCATGATGATGCCACACGTTGGCATCTGTGCTGAATGATGTCACTGTGCATAAGAACGAAACTACTACGCAGTGATGCCTTTGTTACAACAAACGTGAAGCCCACATGTGATGCCATTGATATTACTCAGAGTCAATGAAGCGTCATGCCGCCGTGAATAATTCATAATCAAAGTGGTATGGTCAAACTTCAGAGATGAGTGCAATGAAACTGTATTTTGAGTCATAACAAACCACTGTGTAGTGCGTGCAATACAAATATGATCACAATAGAAGCGAGCTACTGAAATGAGCCATGGTGTATAGATTTGAGCCATAGTAATGTGATGTCAACAATCCAAATAGGAGCCATAGCAGAGATTGCATACAATTCGAGTCATACCAAAAGAGAGCCACCATAGAACATAAATATGAGACCATAGAGAGTTAATATAAATCATAGTTGATAAATGCGAGTCGCGAATTATGACGCACGCCATAGGTGATGCCACTATGCCACTGTGTGATGTGAGCTATGCTATTATTATGCGTTCCATTGTATAGCGATGTCATAGCTAGGTATCCATTGTGATGCCAAAGTTATACGATCCACATAATTATGCGATCTGCTGAGTTATGCAATCCGTTATATATGACATATCAAGCCCATGAAAAAATGTGAGTCCACTTGTAGAGTGTCAATTCACAAAATGCAATGTCACAGAGTATAGTCTACACAGATGCGATGTCAAACATTGATGCAAAACAGTGCCACTGCGGGAAGGATTAGGCAAGCTTCTAAAAACGATCCATAGAATTACATCGAACCATTGTTGATCTAAACCACTGTCACATCATTGTATATAAATGATGCCATTGTCCCATATATGCACCACAATGCGATGCCATACCATATACGTATCACAGGGCGAGCCAATAGTGTATATGAGTGCAAGATCCTTAAAATTAATCAATCCAAAGAAAATCAAGTGACATTTCAGAGTGCAAGATATGTGTATCACATTGTGATGAAAAGCAATGTGTCACTGTGCGAGATCAAATGTGCCATAATGCACAAAGATTACTATTGCGAGCCATTTATATGAAGTTTGAATCACTGTGATTATTAAAGAGGTAAATCTGAGCATTGTATGTTGTGTGAGTCATAAAATATAACGAACCACAGGTGCAAATCTTAGCGAGCCTTTGATACATGAAATGCGAGATATTGACATCAACTATAAAGTTCGATCCATAGAAGAATACAGTGCAAACCACATAAACAACAAGCCACAGCGTGTAATGCAAGCCATAAGAAAGGAAGATCCAAACCATTGAGAGAGATCTAAAGACCTTCATGAATGTATCAATCCAAATGCCAACAGAATGAGATCTCTAGGCCTCATTTGCCAAACCTTAGCTCTAAAACTATGTTGAGAAATCGAGAGGGGTAAAAATTAGATTAGATTTATCTTTTTTTGGTAACTGCGTGTGAAATTTGTTGGCTTCTTATTAACTTAATAATCTACTTCTTCATCAAACAATCATCAAATGTACAAAACATGAAGATCACAAGAAAAACAGTGAACACAAGATATAGGCCCCAAGCCAGGGCAAAACCCCTTCAAGGGGAAAACCCAAAAAAAATATCTTCTTATAGAATGAGATCAAAGTGAGATGTCCAAGACCCATGACCATAGAAAGACTTCAACCCTCTAGATGCCAAGTCAAACTCTCCTTTTTGCACAGCAAACCCATCATCAAGAGACCAGCAACAAATCTTCAACAAGAGATGTGATAAGGCAGAACTTCCACAAATCAAACTTCAAGAGAAACTCTTCTTCAATTTCAGACTTTGTCCCTTCTCTTCTTTGCTATTCCTCTTTGCAATATTTCAGAGCCATTAGTACAAAATTGTGTCCAAAGGGAGCTCCAACTTCCTTCTATTTATACTTGTCCATAGGGTTTCGAAACTTTGAACAGACATGTCTTCTGGGGCAGGGTCGACTTGGGTTCTAGAGGAAATTTTGACCAAAATAAAATTTGAAAATTTATTTTTCCTTTTTCTTTACAATAGGTCCAAATAGGAATTTGACTCGACAAATCCTAGAAGCATGAAAAACATGCTTATCTAAAATAATAATTTGATTTGAGCATGAAACCCATTCTTGAATAATATATTTGTCTTTTTCTTCTTTTTCATTTTTACATATAATACAAATTGATACAAATTATGAAGACTTTGACCAAACCTGGTTACACTTTTCAACACCTTACTACTAATAAAGCTAAACTTTAAAGTATACCTCCTATAGGTTTTTGATTTACTTTCAAGCAGGGGCACAACAATTTTCTGCAATGCCATACAACAAGAAAAAGAGTAGTCCTAAATCAATACACTAACAGTAAGGCACCAAAAGATTATTTCCAATAATAAAAGATTCCAGATTGCAGAGGCCTATATGCGAGAATGAGATATGCAATTTTCACAAACTGATAGCAAGGTGCACAATGACCACTAGGTTTATTAATCTGAGTGTTCCACTATTTCAACAAGCTCCAATTTTGACTAATATGACTGCTATTAGTGAGCAGAGGGAAGGATGTTACAAAATTCCAATTGGATTTCCAGGAGCAGTACAATTTTAGAGGCTCTCTTGATTACTGAACGTTATAAAATTAAAAATTTCAAATAGCACAAGGAACCACTGTTACAATATTAAATGATTGTACTTGCATATCAAAAAAAACAGAATCAGATTGAAAGACATAAAATGTCTTACCGCAGTTGCATGAATGCCAAAAAGACCATTATCATTGTACACACTGTTGAAAGCAGAAAATGTTTGCACTTGTCGGTATTCATTCAAAACCCGTAGATCTGTTAGTTCATTACAGAAAATTAGAATTCTAGTTAGTTGGGGACAAAGCAAAAGAAATGGATGAAACTATCAAATGCCTTCTATTGTTCTACATAATAAATAAGAAACTCAACAGTGCAAACAAATTGACATTAAAACTCTTGACATGCATCAAGAAACACCAGTTAACTGTATATGCCCACATTAAGTAACCAGTTGGTTAACAGTGAGCACTTAGACAAAATGCAATAAGTGTGGAAGAATGAAGCAGAATATTTGATTGTCATTTGTTTCACTTGCATACCATGTATTTGTAAGCGAGATATTTATAGATCCAAGGAGTTAGGGCTATGGTTTGAGTTTTGAGCATCCAGCATGGGTTCAAGTTCAGGGAGGGGCAGCCATCAGCCCCTCCTTCCTAAAAGAATGTGATGGCAGAAGGGAAGGGGAAGCAACCTATGGTCTAAGTCACCAGGTTCAGGGAGCATAATTCTTTAAGTTCAAAATTCACAGAATTTAGTCCGAATCCAAATTTATTCATTTGAGGTCACTGAACCTCAAAGCAAACTCAAATCTGTACACTAACATCAAAAAATCCATCTGAATTCATTGTTGACTGGGGCTCAATTCTTTTTGGTTCATGAATTAAAAAAAAATCCTTTAAGTTCAAAATTCACCGAATTTAGTCCAAATCCAAATTTATTCATTTGAGGTCACCGAACCTCAAAGCAAACTCAAATCTGTACACTAACATCAAAAAATCCATCTGAATTCATTGTTGACTGGGGCTTAATTCTTTTTGGTTCATGAATTTAAAAAAAAAGGAAAAACCCTAAAACTACAATCCTAAACCCTAGTTTGCCATTACCAAGGTTCAATCAATGCCTTCACACTCTTGGAATTTGTGACCTTGAAAGATTCCCGACTACATCCAACAGGTCACCTCCACACTCCCGAATTGGTGCCATGAGCCCTCGATCAAGTCTAGCAAGCTACTAGGGAGATTCAAGAGCCTACAGTTTTAACTTTTAGGCACAATACACCTATACCCGTGGCCCGCAAAACATTCAAGTTGTATTTTCTTTGTGGCTGATGCAATTGCATGATGCACACTTTCAAGTTCGATTCAAATTGTAATACAACGAACAAAGTTCGAATATGCAACAGAATGTTTGGAACACTTCAAAGATGAAGACATCCATTGATAATACAAGTATGTAACAACAAAGTTCATAAACATCGCAAAATACTCGGAATATCTGAAATATGAAAATATCCATGATAGGACAAATATATTTATATGGAAATGTATAGAAGATATGAGATGATGATTACAAATGAAGGTGAGGTTCTGCTTATATACCTAGGCAGGTACCAGTTTACAAACGGTCAGGTCCTTAGAGACAAGCCTCTTCAATACTAATTACTAGTTAATTAATCATTTATTTATGACTATTACTATTTTTATTATTTTTATTATTTTTATATATATTATATTTATAACATTGCCTTCCTCTTCAAAAAGCTTTGTCCTCAAAGGTTATCGCTGACAAGGCGCTCATCTATTTTGTCTTTGTAATCTATTTGTATCTTTCATAGTTCTTTGATTTGTCATCTTCGTTGATACAAGATGATAAGATCCTTGAAGTGATAAGTAGAATTGTCAAACTGAGAATGGATCTGACCATCCCAAATTAATCTTCTATGGAACTTTGCAATTACTTGATAGCTGGGATAAATTGTTATCGTCAAACTGGACTGTGCTGACATCATTATTTTTCTAAACATACATTTGTTGTTTTTTTTTTAGTGATATAGATACGCAAACTGATTGATATGTTTGTTCTCGTGATTTGGGTGTAAATAAGGAGATCTTGTGATCTGATTTCCTTTAGGTATGGAAGTTACTTGGTTAATCATTGGATCTTCACTTGAAATCTTCGTTACTTGAGCTACAACATCTGAATATGGTTTTACTTCCTTTGGGTTGTGTTACCCACAATTTTGTGGGTGATATCCCTAGGGAAAAAAATTTCTCCAAGATGGTCCTGACTCCTCAGTCAGTAGCCAGCAGCCCCTTGTAGCCACCAACTAGCTCATTGTGCCATTTCTCTGCCACCTGAGCCAACCATGTGGTCCCTCACCCATTTATCATGATCATATGTTTGAAGGTGGGCCTCTCGAACCTAAAGGTATGCCTTGTCATTGGGTAATTGAGTATTGTAGTTTGCTTATCATGGACACTTTTGGGCATGGATTAATGGGGTGATTCGGCAAAAAGAGTGGGCTAGGTATGTATTCTTGTTCCATAGACATCTTTTGGATGTTAACCTTGGACCCTAGTCCCGTGGGATCTCTTTCACTGACCCTTGGGCTTTAGGGATGGTACTACAAGGGAAACCCTGATTTTGCTTGTGTGGTCCTGCTCCTTCATCCACATATATCACACCCCTCCCACTCATTATAACCCCATTCATCATTTCTCCCACCTAGGTCCACATAGGGTTAGCCTGCCCCTTCCCCTTGCCCACAGGCCTGGAATGATGCCCCGGAGGTTGATGCAGTTGAAAAGAAAAGTAAAAGCATAATTGGTCACATTCAACAGGAAGATGTACCACAAAATGCAAAAGATGGTCTGGACAAACACATTTAGCACGTGAGAAAAAACCAGTACATTAGCTCTACCCCATCGTCATGGCCATCACCCTAGTTCCTACAGGCCCTAGATGAGCCTCCTTTATCATTTAGGAACCCATGATTGTCCCAACCCCTGGTGGGCAATGAACCTCCCTATCTTAAAAAAGGTATCCACTACTATATCTCACACATAATGCTCTAACCCCTTGAGCCCCAAGCAATCAATTAATAAAAAATCATAAAAGGCAAAAAGAATATAAAGAAGGGTGGAAAAATCAAGGTCGAGGTACCTCATGTACCACGATTTCTCCCTCCTATACATTATATACCTAAGTGTGGGCTTCCCTTGTATGAGCTACCCTTATACCCCAGCATGTGACCCAAGGTTGCCCCTTTCATTCCCTACTCCATTCATCTCTCTATCACATGCCACCCCCCTTTAAAGGATGTACCTTGGACATACTATCCCCTTTAAAAGTAAAAACCACCTAATAGGATATTTGGTTAACCCCATTTGGAGCTTGGAGACATTAGCACATGCCAAAGCCCACTATGGAAGGGCATGCCATTATGAAGTCCCCACTTGTTTTCCATGGTTTGTAAGCTCTTTTACTCGATTTCCTTGATGACTTGCTATACTGGAAGACTAGGGACGCATTGGATCTTATGCAGGATTGCAGGTGGTCTCCATTTTGGGTTTGGTCTCCCTATACAAGGTCCTAACTCTCAAGAGGGCTACATTGGCACATGTAGGGTGTGTGTTGAGAGCCATAGGCCTCCACAACAATGGACAACACTCCATGGATCTCCAGATATGTTCAAAGATTGCCGGAAATTCACCTATTGCACGAAGAAGATGCACCTGGTTCACCTTTGCCCAACCAGCCCAACAATTGTACCATGCACATCGCAGATGACCCAGGACTTATATGCTGATGTGGCATCACTTACACCATCATTTGAGCCCTTACAGATGGTCTACAGGCATCTTCGACTTACTTGGAGACCCATAAGGTCACTTGTGTGCCCTCACACCCATTGAGAGCACAACATGTTTATTATGTGGGCAACAAAGGGCCAACCCCATGTCCATTGCTTTTGGAAGTATTATTCATCATTATGGCACTTATGGACTTCATCAAGCCTCTTAGAGAGACCAATGACATGTACTATTGATCATTCGACCTCTTGAGAGGCTTGCTATTCTGTTTATGAGCTAGTTTGGTGGGCTTGTCACGAAAAGTTAGTTATTTGCACATTATTTTTATTTTAGGGGCTAATGCAGGCTCAAGTAGCTAAATCGAACTCATTAGGAGTGTATAAATACAAATGATGAGAGTTCATTTCTCATCATCACTTGGTTTGGACTTGTATCTCTCTTGAGATTTTCGCTATTCCTTCTTGGTGGACGAAATTTTGGAGCATGGATGAATTTTCATGTATGGGTTGTCTTTTCTTATCTTAGAGCTTCCTGATTGGCAAGTTTATTGGTGGTTGGATATATTCTCTTAACATGTAAGTGCAAGTTTAATGTTATTTACTCTTTTACTTTGTCACATAGAGTGATGATGATATTTTCGCTATATTAGAGCTAGTTGTTGCATGCATTTATTGCAAAATTGTGGAATTATGTTTCTATATAGCATATCTCTATGTATGGGCCATGTATGTTGAACAAATTCTCCTAGGGATAATTCTATGGTTGAATTTATCTTGACAAGCCATCTTACCTTGCAAACGAAGTGTAAAAGCTTTAAGGTCACTCTCCTTTGCCCCAATGACAAGCGAAGTTGTCCTTGAAGCCTCCTTGACCTAGAAACGAAGTCCATCTTCATATTCTTCTTGACTCCAATCTCCCCAACGGATTAGGCACTGGTCTACCATAAGGTGATCACTTAAAGAACCATTTTTCTTCACCTCTCCTTCTTTATTCTAGAACTAGCATCGTTAGGGCTCCTAAGGCATCATTTTCTCGACAAACCAGCCATAGAAAAACTTCGATCTCTTGGCCTCTGTTGCATTGATGTCTCTCCTAGGCCTCCTCCAAATTTGAGGAAATTTTGACGGTGGGGTTGTGAGATATCCCAAGCCCTAGCCTAGGGATTGGTTTTTGCCCAAAATTTCCCTAGGCTAGTTCCTCATAGGGATCATTTTGCACATTTAAGTGAGGATAACTTCTTTGATCCCCTTCTCCTCCTTCTTTAGGTCAAGTCTATCATTGGTTGGTGAACTCCTTCCTCTTGACCTAACTTGGGTCCACTTGGTCCTGCGTAGTCCTATATCTTGTCAAAGTCAATTCTTCAAAAACCACTTGGGAAACCAAGTTCCATAAGGATTTTAGGCATTGGGAAGCTCCTTTACAATTCACACTCCTTAAACCTAGCCCTCACATCCTCATCCCCTTCTCCTAGAAACCCTTGTACCTTGCTTAAGAAGCAAGGAAGTCCCTTTCTTAAGCTTCCCCTAGGAAAGGGTCCCTGAGATCACTTCACATCCATCTTAGTTGAACTAACGTTTGTAAGTGATTCTCTATATATCAAGTCTCCTCCCATCGGTGAAAGTCTGTAAAGAGTAGGAAGCTTTAGTTGTGGTCACAATGGACTTTAGCTTCATTGTTGCTCTTGACCTAGCAAGTGCCCCTCTAGGACCCCCTGCTAGTTTGAGCGATAACAGGTTGTTTTCATCTTGACTTGTGGAGTTGACTAGATCAATATTCATTCCTTTTTCTTCAACTTGAATTGTTATCTCTGAAGACTTTGATGCTCCTTTCATGATAAGTTCTTCTAGTTAGTTTTTCAATGATTTCTTATCATGTTTAAGTTTCTTAGTTTGCGTCAGTAATTTCTCGTTTTGATCCTTAAAACGAGTAACTTCTTCGTTTTTGTTTGTGATAATCTTGTCAACTTCCTTCTGCATATTTTGCATAGACTTTTGACTTTCTTGAAGGATTATTTTTGAGACATTTTTTATGTCTTCTGGTGTTACTAAATCTAGTTTCAATGTAATCTCCTGTAGCGTTATTTTCTTCTTCCTGTAAAAAAATGTTAAAAATTAATTCATATTTAAGATGAAAGACCCCCAGCGATTCCATCCAAGGCAAACCCAAAATTATGTCACCTCAATCACCCCAAAGGGATTGAACAAAGAATTATGATATAAATGTATCGTCCCCAATATTTATTTGTAAATCAGTTATGTCATATTGTTTTGTGTTCCAGAGGTTTAATTTTTTAATTATATTTGACTCGAGAATCACTAATTGGTTAGCGAATTTAGGGTTTATATAATTCTTATCTTCGACAAGTGAGAAATAATAGCATCTTTTCCTGCCATAGTCCCTTTAATTTTAAATAGCACTAAAGCATTGTTATATGAAGTTTTTGAAAATCTTCCTTCCTTCATTTCCGAATTACACTCCATTTCTTTCTCATTAGTGATTAACTCCATTTTTGCCTTCAATCAAAGTCACTATAATATCTTATTTAAACTTCGAATTTTTTTTTCTTCCCTTGTTTTAAATATCCAATCTTCAACCAATTAAATACTTGAACGATCAAATATTTTTAAACTCTTATTTTTTTCTTTTTAAAGGGAAATTTTAAGTTAAAACTACTTTTTCAAAGCTAATAATGTCATAAACTCACCCCTTATTATAATTTTTTTTATTTTATAAATACCTAAAGCTAATAATGTCGTATAGTTCAACCTTTTTATAATTTTCATTTTATAAATACCTTTTTCAGCTTTATTTGATAATCATTATTTTATATATACTCTAATATATTAATTTTATGATTTTAATATGTTAACCTTGAATTAATCTCAAATAAACCATCACGATCTTGAATCTCTAAACTGTGGCATTTCTTCCCCACCATGATTGAATAAAATGGTCACTCCTTCAATTTGGCAACTAGAATCCAAAAAAATGTCACATATTTTGCAAACTTGAGCGGCAGATCTTCCGCACAGAGGATTGTAGTGTGTATAGTGGGTTGTGGAACTGTCAGTAATGGTGTACGGTTAGCGATGGAAAATGGTTATGGGAGACAAACAAGGATGTTTATGGCAATTCGGTAGTTGGATTTGTCGCATGCCACAGAAGTGGTAGCGGCTTGCTACAGCGGGGTTTCAACGGATGTGGAGCATTGGCTCTACTACGTCAAACAGTGGAGAAGCGGTGGCGACTGAACGGCTGAGAATTGAGATCAACAGAGGGTTAGCGGGGAGGTGACCGGCAGTGTCTGTCCACGAATTCAACAACAGGGGCAACTACAACAACACAGGACAGGTTCTGGAGGATTTAGCAAATCGTTGACGAGATAGGGAGTGGCCACAAGAGTCTGATCAACGACGGCTGACAGCGAAAACTATTTTTTTTTATTTTTTTTTATAATAAATTTTTTTAAATATATATTTTTTATGATATGTGTGTGTGTGTATTTTTTTACTTTTTCTTTTTTTACTTTTCTTTAATTTCCTATATATATAATACCTTTTTTTATTTTTAAATGGCCAAGGGCCTAACGGCAAAATAGAGAACCTCCAAAACTGTGTAGCGAAATGCTACAATTACAATGGCAACAAGGTTGATGAAAATTGATGCCAAAGGATGGATCAGACTATCTTTGTGCAGCGATTGAGTGGCCAAAGGATCGAACAGCTCTGATACCAACGTAATGAACAAAGTTCATAAACGTAGCAGAATACTCAGAATATCTTAAATATGAAAATATCCATGATAGGACAAATATATTTATATAGAAATGTATAGAGGATATGAGTTGATGATTACAAATGAGGGTGAGGGTTTGCTTATATACCTAGGCAGGTACCCCTTCACAAATGGTCATGTCCTTAAAGACATGCCTCTTCAATACCTAGTTAATTAATCATTTATTTATGACTATTACTATTTATATTATTTGTATTATTTTTATATATATGTTATTCATAACATGTGATTTACTCCACAGCTCGAGTTTGAGAATATTAAATTTTATTATATATATTTTCAAATTTTGTAGTATGTCGAACTTAACGCCAGAATTTTATTCCCAAAATGTTTACTGTCAATCTTCAAGGTCGTCGAACTCAAACAAAAACAAAAATTAGGTGACTTAGTCTATGGTTGCAGAATGCAGTAGGGAGTAATCAAGGCTTTGGCCCATATGGGCAAGCTCTGGGAAATGTTTGGAAAAAGTTGAGGAAAATCCAAGATTACAAAAAGTCTTGCATGAGATTGGTGGATAAATTCAATATATGTGAGATTGTGTGGGCATCTGTTGATTCATTGGTTTTCAACAATGGAGCAGGCGCTAAGAGGATGGATCAATGCCATATGGAAAGTTACATAATCAATAGATTTGAAACTATGTCTAAATGTGTTTTTTATCCTAGCCTTTATAATACAAAGAACAGAGATTTCATTTTAGAAAAAGGCCCATATTTTTTAAATTTTGTTGATCTACTGATTCATTGGTTTTCAGCAATGGAGCAGGCGCTAAGAGGATGGATCAATGCCATATGGAAAATTACATAATCAATAGATTTGAAACTATGTGTAAATGTGTTTTTTATCCTAGCCTTTATAATGCAAACAATAGAGATTTCATTTTAGAAAAAGGCCCATATTTTTTTAATTTTGTTGATCTTCATATAAGGTTTTGATGTAAATCATTCAATCAGGCAAATGAAGATTTTTCAAAGGCCCCTGTGGGTTCAATTATATTCCATTCTTATGGAATATTGGTGAGAGGATGTCTTTGAAGGCATTAGTATCACTTGGGTATCTATGTTAGAGCATCAAAGGTCACATGATCTAGGTGATGCACATCTTATGCCCGCATATGCATGCATATGAATTTCTTTCAACCACTCCCTGAATCAATAATTTTGGACTTCCAAGATGTGGAATGGACATACACTTTAGATTATGAGCATGTTCCACAAATGCAAATAATGTCACGTGCTTGGATAGTGAACATCTCATGCAGTATTGTCCTTTGAATCAAACAGTGTAGCAGGAAGCTATGTAAAAAATTAATATGTGTTATAGTTTAATTTAGGAAGGGGCGCAATCAAAAGAGCATGCCGTTGTTGAAGAATCAAGGGCAATTAGGTGTGGTGTGATTCTTCTTTACTTGATAACAATTTGTAGAGTCTTTTTACTTTTCTTGTTAGCTTAATCTTCTTCTTCTTATTATTATTAATGCATGTGTGTGTACCTCATCAAACTGCTACCAAAAACATAAGAACAAGAACACAAGATGTTGGCTCTCTGCCAGGGCCAAAACCTCTCTTCTCTTGAGAGGTGAGAGGAAAACCCTTACGTAAGTTTCTCTTATTGAAACTTCTTATTGATCAATGCAAAACCCTAGACCCTTGACAAGAATATCCTCCAAGAACAAGTCAAGTCCTTCCTCCTTTCTGCACTTGCTTCTTCCAGCACTTCGTCCTCCTTCCAACTGTTGTTAGATCTTGTTGCACTTGCTCTAGAAGAGATACCTTTGATGACACCCTTTCCTTACGATGACCCCTTCCTTCTTTTCACCAACCAATGAACTTGTATGACTGTAATGGGAGGGTTGTTATAACAACAGAGACAACCTCCTCCTCTTCGTCGTGTGACTGTAATAGGCTTTAGAACAGCCCTATTACCTTTGCTTTTCTTCCTTCCTTCTCAGCTTGAGTGGGAGGCCTTTTCGGCCTATGTTCTTAGCCCAAATGATGAGATTTATGTGACTGTGATATAGGGTTGCTATGACAACAGAGGGACCCTCTCTTTCTTCGCATGTGTGACTATCTTTTAGCCCTAGAACAGATTTCCAAGGCTCAGTATTTCTTCCTCCTTTGCTGCACTAGGAGACCCTTTCTTCGTCCTTCTTCACCCTTTTCCTCGGCTTCCTACCTTCGCTGATTTCGGAAGTGATTGTTTGACGTAATGATGGAGTGGACAGCCTCTATATATAGAGGATTGTCCCTCCTTTAGGCCAACTTGAAGGTCGACTAGAAGACTGTTGGCCGACTTGACATATATAGCTCGGATTGCTTCTTTGGTGGTGTCACATGCTTGGGGGAGACTTGACTTTGCTTGGAGGTGACTTCTTTGACTATAATACATAAGTATACCTATAATAACATGCATTTAAGGTCTTCAACATAATTCTTTTGACTCTTTGACTCACCTATAGCACTTTAACATGTGCTAGACCTATGTCAATGAGCAAGAAACTCATTGACATATATTATAAAAATAATATTTCTTTTCTTGAATAAATACAAATATCAAAAGTACATTTATGAAGACCGAACCTAGTTACATTTCCTTCAACACTCCCTCTTAACTAGGGAGGTACTCATAGAACATTACAAGATGTTTGGCTATTTTTCAATCTTCAAGAATTCACATAAGAGAAACTGGATTAGCAATCCATTTGTTATAGCATCACAGTAACCAACATTGTTTCCATAGCAAGGCCTTGACTGACAACTCCATCTCTCAACAGATCAGAGCACAATGTTGGCCAGATCAATGAATTATAGACACCTTAGTCATTGTCTCTCAAGGTACATACCCACCCGGGTGTTCACTGAGTATGACCTTCTAAGACTATCCTTATCTTGGGTTCCCAACCCTCATAGAATATCGGTCATCTTGCCTACTCTTGTCTTGGATGCCCTACACATTCTCAAAGAGTATCGGATGCCAGATGATTACCCAATCCCCATTCTTTCTTCTCAAGTGAAGACAAGAATGTTGTGTCTATCACTTCCTCTCAATTGAGGAAGATATGCCCAAGTATCCTCTAAAAAGGTACTTGTCCAAGTTCCTTTGTAATTGGAAACTTATTATAACTCCCTCTTAGCTAGGGACTTGTCCATTCATCAACACCTTCTTCTTTGTGGGTCCTCCAGCTGCTTGATCTCCTTCCTTACTTTGATGTCATGAAGTCTTGGTTCGAACTTCTTCTTGGTAGGGCACCATCATCACTTTCCTTCCTAGTTTGTCATGTCACTGCTTCCTTCATGGAAAGTGGCCTTCTTATCATTTATCAGGTTCTCCTGTCATCTAGTTATTCCTTTTCATCTTGTCTATGCTTTGGACTATTCTTCACATGGACGCTTCTTTGTACTTGCTTGTTCCCATGCTTTGATCTAGTAGCCCTTCATGACTTCATCCTAATACTGCTTCAACATTAAATGGTGCTTTTGCTTGATGGCTTCTTCATCATGTCATCTTCGTAGAGTAGAATTAGTTATCTGCACCTTTCATATCTCCAAGGCCTTCACAGGTGTCAAGGGTCCTTTCATCTTTTTCTTCCTTTGTTAGAGTAGTCATGCCTTCTTTCGAGAGATGTCTTCAAAATATCTTGTCAGATAGTGATTCTTGGTGATCATGGTGTTCTTCACATGCTTGATCTCTTTCTTCACTTGCTTCTTCTTGGATAGATTGGTCAACCACTTTATGCTCCTTGTGGGAGCACTTCTTCATTGCTTGCTTCTAGTGCTAGTTAGCATTTCTTCTTTACTTGCTTCTTAGTTAGCAACCTTATACTCCTTATGTGAGTTTTTCCTTTTGTTCACCTTCATTGCATTGTAGTACATGCCTTCGAGCATGTCATTGGTGAAACAGATTCTTTCATACTTGATCATGTCACAGAACTATTGCCATAACTCAATAATATACATATGATAACATGACTAAACTTTGATGCATACATACCTCGTCTTGATTCTCTTTTGATCATCTTAGCTTCATTTGGTTGTCTTTGGTGTGGCCCTTCTTGCTTCATCTTAGCTTGCCTGCATATCATCCTTTTCTTGAATGCCATGAATGGGACTCCCAATGAAACATATGCTTTTGTTTATGAATCTTCTTTTGAAGATTCCATCAAAGGATCTTAAAGACCCTTATCCTGCAAATGTTTTTCTTATGATGATGGAGGTCTTCTAAGATTCTTAATCATGATCAATTTTCTTTCATGGTGGACGAGGTCCTATTATAGGTATGCTCCTTCTACATGAATATCTTGAGCTATATCTACCATGCTCCTATATTCTAGAAGATATTTTTAACCATGCATTTTGTTCTATTATAAATGCTCCTTCTACATGAGTATTTTGAACTCTATGTACATCATGCTTCTAGATTCAAGAAGATGTTTATAGCCATGCAATTTTATTTTATTCCTACATGCTCCTATACTACTCAAAACTTTGAAAGAAGACTTTAAGTAAAGAAGTACACTTAGTCAATAGTAGAGATCTGGAGCATCTTCCTTCTTTTGCTTCTTGTCCTCTTCTTTCATTTCTTGAGTCACATGAGCTTCTTCCCTTTTTCTTTTGTTGTTGTTGTCCTTGTTCAACTTAGGACAATTCCTTTTGTAGTGTCCATATTCTTGGCATACATAGCATTGGATTTTGGACATATCTTTGTTGTTTGTTCTTCGTGGACCAAATTTACCAAATTTTCCCTTTCTCCTGGCCATGGTAGCAAATGCTTGCTCCTTTGATACCACATCTTCCTTTGCTTTGAGTCATGTTTCCTCTATCTTGCATAGAGACCACATTTCACTTAGTGGGGTAGCTTCCTTCTTGGCATATATGCTTGATGTGAAGTTGCCCCAATCCTCAGGTAGAGCATTGAGTACTACCGTTGTCATTTCTTTGTCCGACATGACTTCCCCTAGCTCTTGAAGTTGATCACTCATTTCAAAGATCTTCAAGAAGTAGGAAGCTATTCCTTCCTTTCATATTTTCATCTTGTACAACTCATTTCGAAGAGATATCACTTCTCCCGTTGTGCTTAGCGAGAATAGCTCTACTAGTTTATCATAGATTTCTTTTGATGTTTCATGTTTTGAGACATAAGGAATGAGAGAGGCTTTGATGGATTCTATTAGAATCCTTTGAGCTCTTGTCTCATCCTTATTATACTTGGCTAAGGTTTGAGTTTGTTCCTTAGCAGGAATAGTGCTATTCCCTTTGTTGTGTTCTAGAAGTTCATTCTCCTTGAGAAGTAAATCAGTCCTCTTCTTCCTTGCAAGAAAGTTATTGGTACCTACAAATTTGTTGCTTTCCTTGCAAAAATACATTGATGTATGTTCAGAAGGGGACATATACTTACTTGATAGATTTTTAGATGTAGTGTACTTGCTTTCCTTTGGAAGACTTGATGGCTTTCCTTCCTTAGATCTTGATGTTCTTCAAGTTGCTTTCTCCAAGTGGACTTGCTTGATGACTAGTAGCTTGATGTAAGTCCTTCTCTGATTTGCTTTTTTTGTAGGTGCCTTTGTGTAAGGCTCTTCTTCTTGCTTTATAGTCTTCCTTGATGAATGATAGATGGTAGACCTTCTTGTCCTTGAAGTGATTGAGATTTCTTGGCTAGATGCTTCAACTTTTGTAGATCTCCTTCCTTGATGAGTGTTCTTGAGATGCCATTTCCGTGATGTGTCACCTTAGCTCTGATACCATGTTGAAGAATCAAGGGCAATTAGGTGTAGTGTGATTCTTCTTTACTTTATAACAATTTGTGGAGTCTTTTTACTTTTCTTGTTAGCTTAATCTTCTTCTTATTATTATTAATGCATGTGTGTGTACTTCATCAAACTACTACCAAACACATAAGAACAATAACACAAGATGTTGGCCAAAACCTCTCTTCTCTTGAGAGGAAAACACTTCAAACCCTGCACCCTTGACAAGAATATCCTCCAAACATAATTCAAGTCCTTCCTCCTTTCTACGCTTTGTTCCCTAGCACTTCCTTCTTTTGGCACTTTGTCCTCCTTCCAACTGTTCTTAGATCTCGTTGCACTTGCTCTAGAAGAGATACCTTTGATGAGACCCTTTCCTTATGATGACCCCTTCCTTCTTTTCACCAACCAATGAACTTGTATGGCTATAATGGGAGGGTTGTTATAACAGCAAAGACAACCTCCTTCTCTTCGCACTTGTGACTGTAATAGGCTTTAGAACAACCCTATTACCTTCGCTCTTCTTCCTTCCTTCTGGTTTGAGTGGGAGGCCTTTTAGGACTATGTTCTTTAGCCCAAATGATGAGGTTTATGTGACTTTGATAGAGGGTTGCTCTGACAGTAGAGAGGCCCTCTCCTTCTTCGCACGTGTGACTGTCTTTTAGCCCTAGAACAGATTTTCAAGGCTCGATATTTCTTCCTCTTTCGCTGCACTTGGAGACCCTTTCTTCGTCCTTCTTCACCCTTTTTATCGGCTTCCTACCTTCGCTAATTTCAAAGGTGATCGCTTGACGTTATGATGGAGCGGAAAGCCTCTATATATAGAGAACTATCCCTCTTTTAGGCTGAATTGAAGGCCGACTAGAACACTGTTGGCCGACTTGACATATATAGCTCGGATTGCTTCTTTGGTGGTGTCACATGCTTGGAGGAGATTTCACTTTGCTTGGAGGTGACTTCTTTGACTATAATACATAAGTATACCTATAGTAACAGGCCCTTGAGGTCTTCAACATAATTCTTTTGACTCTTTGACTCACCTATAGCACTTTAACATGTGTTAGGCCTATTTCAATGAGCAAGAAACTCGTTGACATTTATTATAAATATAATATTTCTTTTCTTGAATAAATACAAATATCAAAAGTACATTTATGAAGACCGAACCTAGTTACATTTCCTTCAACAGCCCCCTCATGTAAAGGCACCAAGGTTGTATTTAAGCCAAGGCCCTCACACCATTGTAATCATCATATTGTTTTCTAATAAAATACACACACACAAAAAGACAGTTGCAGTGACAATAGAGACAGTTGAGCGAGCTTACTTCCAAGTTTGAGAGTGACTTTTCACTTGTGTCTTGCCTTTCTACCAGCACCATTGCTAGAGCATAGAAGCACCTAGTACTTGGATAGTGACGCCTCCCCCCACATAACAGAGGCTAAAGAGTTATTTAGCAGTTTGCAAAGGATGACTCGGGGATCCATATTGAGCTTGGCAATGATGCCAAGTATGCAGTGAAGGGATAGGGGACAATTCAATTCCAGCTTGAGTGACGAGGGTCCTTTGATGCACAAGAGGTACTCTATGTACCTGGCCTAAAGAAGAACTTTTTGTCCATCTCAGTCATTGAGGACAAAGGTTATGAGGTTAACTTCTGGAGGGGGCAAGTGTTCATTTAACCGAAGGGAGTCAATCCAAAGGTTGTAATGAGGATTGGAGTCCAGGAGGGGTACTTGTATAGACTTTAGGGTCAACCTACTCAGGAACTAGTGCACATCACGAGAGCATGTGTGAGCTTTGGCACAAGAGGATGGGGCACCTCCATCACAAAGCTCTACCATTAGCGAGACCAATGGTCACTAGGCTTCCAAACTTCAGTCTAGGCCAACAAGGGGTGTGCAAAGGATAAGGATGTGCGTTTGGCAAGAATATCCAGGCATCTTTACCTAGCAACGAGACTCAATCCAAAAGCATTTTCGATCTGATCTGCTCTAATTTAGTAAGGCCTATGCCAGTGTCTTCATAAAGGGCACATCTTACTGTGTGACCTTCATTCATGACTTCTCCAAGAAGACCTGGATCTACTTCATGAACACCAAGGGTGAGGTCTTCAGTCATTTCAGAGCTTTCAAAGCTCAAGTGGCGAACATGATAGGAAGGAAGATCAAGGTGTTGAGGACAGACAATAGGGGTGAATACACCTCTAATGAGTTCATAGATTTCTGCAAGGAGGCAAGGATCAAGAGGGAGAAAGCAGCGGCCTACAACCCACAGCAGAATGGGGTTGCATAGAGGAAGAATTGATCTATCATTAGTGCGGTGAAGGCCGTGATCCATGATCAAAGTTTTTCGATGTTTTTGTGGGCCGAGTCATGCAACACAGTTATCTATTTGCAAAACATGGAGCCCACACTGGATTCTAGAGGAGAAGACACTAGAGGAAGCATTCAAGCAAGAAGCCTAAGATAGGACATCTTTTGATATTTGGTTGTCCAATCTACATCCACATACTTGTGGAAAAGAGGACAAAGTTGCAGCCCTCAGGTGAGAGGGGCATCTTGGTGGGATACAGCAAGGATTGAAAGGCTTATGGAGTCTTCCTGACAGATCAATGGAACACAGTGTTGAGCCGAGATGTCAAGTTTGAGGAGAAATTGGCATCTAGGAAATCTCAAGACCTACCAACAACTGCAGAGAGGCCTCGGGAGGAGGAACCAAAGGAGGAGACAAGAACAAAGGCTTCCAATAGCAAAGATAGCCATCCTTCGGTGCAAATGAGCAGTCAATGCCTTCTACATCAATCAGGAGGCCTAGGTGGGAAGAGCAGACCTGGTGGGATGCTCAGAAGCATGTTGAGCCTCCAAGGACCACTTTCAAGGAGAGCAAACCTCTGCAAAAGTTTCCAACACACATGGTTTTGATGACCAACATCATAGACTCAGAGCCTTCCGCTTTGAGGAAGCATCCAGCCAATAGGTGTGGAGAGATTCCATGTTGGAGAAGTATAACTCCATCATGAAGAATGATGCCTAGAGATTGTGTCGAGACCAAAGGGGAAGTCAATTGTGACTTCCAAGTGGCTTTACAAGGTAAAGCATGCAGCAGATGGTAGTGTGGAGAAATGCAAGGCCGGATTTGTGGCTTACAAGTTCTCTCAGAAAAGAGTAGACTACGAGGAGACTTTTACTCCTTTAGCCAGATACTCCTCTGTTCGAGCACTTTTTTCGATAGCTTATAAGATGGGATGGAGCATCCATCAAATGGATGTGATCGAGCAACCACATGGGTTTAAGGTCCATGACAGAGAGACATATGTACGCAGGCTTAAGAATGCCTTGTATGGACTCAAACAGGCACCCATGCCCTGGTATGCTAGGATTGATGACTATCTGCAGGGCATAGGCATCACCAAGAGTGAGCCAAATCCCAACCTATACTTCTTAGTTGGATTTGAGCCCCTCATTTTGGTGTTGTATGTGGACAATCACATTTTGACGAGTGCAGAGAGATTGATTGCAAGTTGCAAGTCAAATCTAGCATCATAATTTAATATGAAGGATATTGGGTCAATTCATTACTTTCTAGGACTTAAGGTTTGGCAGCAACCGAGCAAGATCTTCCTCAAACACAGGAAGTACACTCTAGAGATCTTGAAGAGATTCAAGGAGGAGGATAGCAGACTGATGACCACTCCAATGGTGACCGATCTGAAGAAGATTGATTCTTCAATTTCAGAGTTGGCAGACACCAAACAGTATAGGCAGTGGATTGACTTGTTGATGTATCTAGTCAACACTCGACCAAACATCATCTTTCTTATTAACACCCTAACCCAGTGCATGGTGAAACTAAGGGAGGTTCATTGGGCTACAACAAAGCACGTGCTCATATATTTGTAGGGCACAGTAGGATATGGATTGCAGTACCTAGGTGGAGATGGCATGAGGTTGCAGGGGTACTCAGATTCAGATTCAGAATGGGAAGGGAGTAATATAGATTGACTAAGAAACTAGCTTCGTCCTCCCCCCCTCATGTCCCAAATCCCATGTGTCAGACACGATTCTAGAGGGACATGTGTCTGATTCGTGGCTCGAGCATGTCCGAACATGTGGGATTCGTGTGTCCAAGCGTGTCTCAATTTCAGGACACGTGTCCCTCTAAAAAATCGTGTCATGGGTCATTTTAAGCCCAATTTAGACAGCTTTCTCCTCATTCTTGTGCCTCTCTCTTGTTGTGGGTGTGTGGGAATGAGTAGGAAAGGGTTTTGGAGAGTTTTGGAGGTGATTCAAGCAACCGGTAAGAGCATTTTGCTTCCATTTTTTCCCATTTTTGCTACAAGAGTTTGTCTATCCATTTTGTTTACATGTTAGTGCATTTTTTCTTTATTTTTTTACAACATTGATGGCAAAATCAAGGGCAACATGGAAGGGACAAAAGAAGGGGAAGAATGTCCCCATTTGTGATGCCCCTCTTGTTCTAGTTTCATCAAGTCTACAAGTGTTTCCTCTGTTGGATGTGGAGCTGCAACAACATCGTCAAATGTTGAGGGCGGAATATATTTAGAAACATAGCAAGCACAAGAAAGTAAATATCCCTGGTGGAACTATGTCATAAGAGATGACTTAATGAGAAAATTGTAATTTCTTGTCTTTCACCTATTGGATCATTGATGAATCTATCACGATTGTATTTGTGCTATGCATGCATAATGTTACAACTTACAAATTTACAATGTAGAATCTAGATCTATGTCTGAATTTGTATCATAAATGAGAATTTGTGTAATATGAAATCAATGAAATATCTATTTAGTATTATATGTATATATATAGATAGATAGATATCGTGTCCTACATGGCCTTTTCCGAGGGATCTACGTGCCCTGTGTCAAACACTTGAATTTGCATGTCCTGCGTGTCCCCATGTCAGGTGACGTAGCAGATCGATAGAGCACCTCTGGGTGTTGCTTCAGTTTAGGGTCAGCAATCATTTCCTGGTTTAGCAGGAAGCAAACCCCAGTAGCAATGAGCTTAGCTGAGACAAAGTGCATGGCCACTAGTCTAGTAGTTGTGAAGCCATTTGGCTTCCCAAGCTACTCATAGTATTGTTTGGTCAAAAGCTTGAGTCGACGATTATCAGTTGTGATAACTAGAATTGTATCAAACTCTCAGAGAATCCAGTGTTTCACAACAAATCAAAGCACATTGAGATCAAATACCACTTCATCAGAGGCATGGTGTTGAGGGGAGCAGTCAAACTCCAATATATTTCTACAAAGGAACAATTGGCAGACATTTTCACCAAGCCCTTGGCGAAGGGCAAGTTCATCTAGTTTCGAAACGAGCTTGGAGTGGTGGAGAATACCTTGCTCACTAAGAGAGAGTGTTAGTGTTTGTAGCTCAGATAGGTGTTTCCTTGAGGGTGTCTAGATATGGAAATCATCATTAAAAGTATCGTATGTTTTTTTAGAAGTTCACTTTATTAATTAATTAATTGAGTGAACATTCTTTTATTAAAGTGAATTTTAATTAATAAACTGACTAAAGTGGGTCACTTAATAATTTAATTAAAAGAGAGCCATTAATCTCACGCTTAGATCTCATCCATTGAAGATTAGTGTTTTGGCTCATGTCAAAGTTATAAAAGAGAGAGAGGGCAAAGGACAAAGACACACAGAACATTAATTTCACAAGTCACATAAGTGAAGGAGAAAATCAGAGAATTGATTTGTAGACATTAGCGAGGATTTCAACAGTGTTTCAGCAAGAAGAAGGCAATCAATCTTCAGCAAGGAAAAGCAACCAGTTAGTAGCAAGGAAAAGAGCAGTGTTACAGCCCAGCAATTCGTATCACCATCTATATGGATTCTATATCATCATAAGGATTTGAGGGAAGGGTACCTCAATTCTCATGCAAACAGTGTTTTCAGGTTTGTTGTTCGTTTGATTAATTCTCGGAGCCATTTTTCCCTGTAAGGGAGCTCTTATAAGTTTTGAAGATAAGTTTGAATGATGAACCGATTTAGAAGGGCAAGAACATCCGTGCATTGTGTGAGATTTATTTTCACATTTTTCGTTGCATGCACAAGTTAATGTTACCAGCAAGTAACTACATCTGATTTGTTTTCTTAGATAGATAGCTTTACGCTATTTAACAATATAAGGGTGAATATATCAAAATGGTGCTAAGTGCAACACATATTAGCAACAAAATAAATAGTCAATGAGGTTGTCAATTGCGGTTATCCCGGATAGTTGGGTGGAAGGAACGGAATCCTCCCCACCCAGGTTCAATTCCCACAAGTGACATGATGGATGTTGACAGTGTTGACAGTATACATATATTCCTTATATGGAATATACAACATTGTAGTTGTAAAAAAAAAAAACTAAATAAATAAAATAATCAATGAGGCTCTAAATAGCCTATGGAGTACAAAAACATGCTACAAGCTATTGGCCTACTACATCGTATGAGTCATTGATCAACATGACTAATCATCAAACTCATCGCCACTACTAGTAATGGGATCATCAACAAGAGCTAAAACATCATCCTATAGCTCAAAGTATTCAAACTCCTCAACCATATAAAATGGTAGAAAAAGTTTAACATGCCTAACAAAAGATTTTGGTTTGAGAGAATGGTACATTTTTGTTAAGGCCATGGTAGAGGAGTTCAACAATCAATACCACCAACATGAAGGTACATAAAGGGATTGATTAAATGTCAATCCCATACCCTCATACATAATAGAATTCAATGAAAATGTTGCAATCCCACCAATCCCAAATTCCTGAAAATTATTATATTTGCTTAATTTTGAATGGGATATGAAATTCTACTTTCTCCTGAAGTTCAAAAAGGTTAGAACCACACTCAAACTATTAAATATCTAACACCAGATCTAATTTATTTATACCTCAACAGTTATTTTATACCCAGAATTTATTTACTCAATAAAATCTAAAAACTAATGGAAAATAACATAATCGATATTTTAATTTTCAAAAATTAAATTTGCAGCGGAAATAAAATAGGGAAACCAATCTATCACACTATAGCAGAATAATTATGCCCAATACAATCTTCCTTCACTTTATATTACTCAGGAAAATGAGGATCTAGAACCACAGAGAATACATAGAAAAATTACAACTGCTAGAACCTAGAAATCGGCCCCAAGGAATTCGACCTTCTTGGAACTCAACCCTCTTGAAGATTTTGACCTTGGAAAATTAGCCTCCTCTAACAGTTAACTCAGCCCCTCTTTCTCCCTTCGTATAGCTCCTACACACTAGAAAAAATTGGCCCTTGGATAATTCAGCCCTCCTTTTCAATAATTCGGCCTCTCTCTCCTAGATGACTTCCCCAAAAAAAATTCTCCTAAAATTCCGTTGTTGCAATCCTTTTCCCTTCTCTTCAATCCTAGAGTCTTTCACTCCTTGAGAAAATCACTTCCTCATCAATAGCAATGTAATGTTTCTTCATCCTCTCCCATATATTTTCTTTATAATTTCTCCATGGGCCAAATTCCTAATCTCCAAAGTGACTGAGGACTAGGATTAAATGTTAAATTTCTTTGATCAATGGTGGAGATAAGATCTAAGTCACTTAAATAATTAATTATTATCCATAGAAAAACATTAATCCAAAGTCAACATCAGCTAGATAACTAATCGATGTACTTTTTCTAAGCTAAAACTTAGGAAGAAGATCATATTAGTTGCTCCTCTCGAACAACCACCAAAAGAGGACTTATTCTCCTGCATGCAAGACACCAACCTGTGCAAAAGACCTTCTAAAGCTACAAAATCAACACTCCCTCCTAACAAGAAAGAGATTCTCCACCACCCCTAGCTTGTCTATGTAGAACACAAACTTCCCCATCCCTAGGGGCTTGGTGAGAATATCTGCTACCTACTGCCCTGTGGAAATGTACTGCAATCTCACAATGCCTCTCTAAATCCTATCTGATGAAGCAGTATCTGAACTCTATATGTTTGGACCTATCATGAAACACTAGATTCTCTTAAAGCTTGATGCAACTTTAATTATACGTTGAATCACCGTAGGCCCTGTCTCAAGACACAAACAACCCTGGCAGCATTTTGTGAAGCCATATGGCCTCACAACTCATTGCCATGTACTCAGCCTCTACTAAGCTAAGTGCCACTAAGTGTTGCTTCCTGCTAAACCATGAGATCACTACTGACCCCAAGCTAAAACAACAAACTGATGTACTCTTCCTATCCACTGCACTCCTAGCCCATTCTAAATCTGTATAACCCTACAACTGCACTTCACCAACTCAGACATATCTTAGTCCATAGTCCATTGTACCACGAAGACACCTCAACACATGCTTTGATGCCACCCAATGAACCCTCCTTGGCTCCACCATAAACTAGCTACGTGTATTAACTGCAACGCATATATCTGGCCTAATATTAACCAAATACATCAATGACACGATCAACTACATGTACAATGTGGGATCAACCAACTCATTCTCAACAGCATTAGGCTTCCTCAAGTTGGTAATCATGGGTATAAACATCGTCCTTCAATCCTCCATCCTAAATCTCTTCAAATCTCAAATGCATACTTACCTTGCCCTAGGAAAATCTCTTATGGTTGTTGCCACACCTCCAATCCCAAAAGGTAGTGCATCAATCCAATATCCTTCATATCGAACTCCATAGCAAGGTCCTCCTTGCACATCCCAATGAGATTCTTCAATCCTGTCAGAAAGAGATCATCAACATACCATACCAAGATAAGCGACTCACCATCAAGATGTACATTGTACGAGTTGGAGTCCACCTCACTCTTGGTGAAGCCTAATCCAAATAGGTACCCATCAATCCTAGAGTAATGCATAAGGTACCTGTTGAAGTCCATATAAGGCCTTCTTTGATTTGCATATATGGGACTCCCTCTCATGCACCTCAAATCCCTAAGGTTGCTCAATATACACCTCTTCCTCAATTAACCCATTAAAGAAGACACTTTTTACATCCATCCGATGAATCTTCCACCCCATCTCTGAGGCAATAGATATAATTGCCCCGATAGATGCATATCTGCTAATGGGTGCAAATGTCAACTCACAACCCACTCCCTCCTTCTGGGACAACCCTCTCGCAACAAACCTAGCTTTGTACTTCTCAGTAGTGTCATTTGTTGCATACTTAATCTTGTAGATCCACCAAGAAGTGACCACTGACTTCCCCTTGGGCCTCGATACTATCTCCCACACATCATTCCTCGTGATGGAACTATACTCTTCCACCATGGTGTCCCTCCAAACCTACTAGTTTGTTGCCTCCTCAAAGGTAGAAGTCTTGGACTCACTAATGCTACACATCAAGGCCATATAACTAGAAAATTTGATTGATCGTCTACTCTCCCTGAAGGTCCTTCTAGGAGCCTCCACATGCTCTTCCACATCCCTCAAGGTCTACTTGACCCATCTCTGCCTCCTCCTGGTAGAGCTCGAAGGAACATCTCACTCATCCTTATTAGAAGGTTGCAACCCTGTTGGTGGTGTTGTTAGTCCCCACTCAACCTTCAAAGCCTCTTGCTCCCAATCCTCTACCACTGATGGACCTGTCTCATACAACATCCTAAAGGTTCTACCCTCCTCAAATCTGACATCCTAGCTAATTACTATCTTCCTCTACTACGGAATGTAGACCCTGTAGGCCTTTGAGATCTCACTATATCCAACAAAAATCCCTCTCTTGCATGAGGGATCCAGCTTAGTCCTCTTCTCTGATGCAATATGGACAAACACTAGGCTACCGAAGATGGCTCACCTCCAGTCTCACAACTATAAAAGCCTCCTCAAGGGTCTTGTCCTCCACTGCCTTGTGAGGACTCTTATTCTGTAGGTACATTGTTGTGTTACAAGCCTCTGCCCACAAGAACATAGGCAATTCTTGATCATGGATAATTGTCTTTGTTGCTCCGACTATAGTCTTGTTCTTCCTCTCTGCCAATCCATTTTGTTGCGGATTGTGGGGCATCGTCGGTTCCTTCTTGATTCCTACCTCCTTGCAAAAACACTTCAACTCATTGGAGGTATACTCACCTCAAATGTATAATATTAGGACTTTGATCTTCTTCCCAATCTGGTTCTCCACAAGAGCTTTAAACTCTTAGAACCGACTGAAGAGCTCACCCTTGGCCTTCAAGAAGTAAATCCATGTTCTCCATAGTCATCTATGAAAGTCACAAAATAACTACACCCAAAGATAGACTCTACTAACATAGGACCACAAATATCAGAATGCACCAAATCCAACGCTCCCTTGGACTTGGTCTCACTGTTAGGAAATGTTGTTTTGGCATGCTTTCCAAGCACACATCCTTTGTACACACCATCCCACTCCACACTGAACTCTGAAAAACCAGTGACCATCTCTTGTAACAGGGGTAAAGCCCTATAGTGTAGAGGCCACATCTTCCTATGACAAAGCTAACTCTGGTTGTCATTCTCTTGTACAAGGGCCTTCATTACTTGTCCTCTCAAAAGATACAGGTTGCTCTCTCTATTGCTTATCACTCGCCTCGTGCTAGGATCAGCTCATTTCAATTTGACAGATACATCACCTCTCGCAAAACTGACCTCAAGTCCTTTATCCTCCATAGCCAAAACAAAGAGCAAGTTCTACTCCAACCCAACTACATGCAATACTTCCTTCACCTCCATACGACTCCTAGAGTTCAACTGGAATTGTATGTTGCCAATACCCTCCACTTATCACCAAGATCCGCATCAAGATCACGGTGCTCCTTGCCCATACTAGTGAAGAGTGTTGAAAAATGTGTAACTAGGTTTGGTCTTCATAAGTATGAAATGTATTCTTGTAAATATAAAATGAAAAAGAAATTATTATTATTATTGGAGCATGGGTTTCATGCTCAAGTTCTTTTATTTTATAGGTCAACAACCCATTGAGTGCTTCTAGGGTTTGTCCTAGGTATAAGAGTCATTGTCATATATTGAAGACCCTATGGGCACATTGTAAATTGTAAAGAAAAAATTATTTTGTCTTTAAAGTGTCAAAATACCTCCAAGATCAAGTCGACCTAATGAGTTGTCAAGTCGGCCTACATGAAGAGCCACGTCCACCCTTGAAGAAGCCTATATATAAGAGGAACTCGTCCTCCATTTGGATCATTCACTCTCTCATGTTTTATGCGAAGAAGTAGAGGAAGAATAAGTTGAAGAAGTTGAAGTGCTTCTGGGCCTTATCTATTCTTCTGGGAAGATCAAAGTTAAGGTTTTTGTGCTAGATCTTCTGGGGTTCGATTTTGGAAGTAGAAGAGAAGGGAAGCCAAACGAAGGTCTCTTAGGGCATCTTACTAGCCCTAGAACTCAAGTCAAGGCAAGTGAAGTCAAGAGGGAGGCTATTAGAGGGAGATCGAAGTCTCCCAGAGAAGCAACAACAGTTGCAGCAGTTGTTGGGCAGCAGAATTTCGGATCTACTGGGAGGTCGAAGATATTGCAGCAGGGCGTCATGGTAGACTTGATCTTGGAGGGTATTCGTCTAAGTCTAGGTCATGGTATTCATCAATTGAAAGATCTGAAAGATAAGAAGAAATTTACGAGTTTTCCCCTCAAGAGGAGGGGTTTTGGCCCTGGCTTATAGCCTATATAATGTGTCATTGTTCTTACTGATTTGGTAGTTGTTTGATGTATTGCACATTGGAATAATAACGAACAAAGCTAATAAGTAAAAGATAACGCAAATAGTTATCAAGTTAAGAGAATTAACATATCCATTGCCCAATTGAATTCTCAACAAAGAGGTCACGAGATCCCATCATATGACAAGTAGCTATGTTGTCCATAAACCATACACCATCTATCATGGTGCCTGAATGACATGACACCAATGCGAAATCCTTCTCGAATTTCTCAGCTAACTTATCCACTTGCGCAGATGCATCTATTGATGTCTTCCCTTTGCCTTTCTTCTTGTTCAGGCATTGTCCAACATAGTGACCATACTTGTGACTTTGCTCATGTCCTTTTTATCTCCCTGTGAGGATCCTCCTCCACTCTAGTTCTACTCAAATATACCCTTGCCCTTCTTTGCTTACAAAATAAGAGCATGTTCCTCATCTCCACCTCCAACTTTATGTTATCCACCAAATATCGAAGTCTCCCATGTCTCCTTTTGGGTGAAGTCATCCCACAACCTAATCTAATCAGGAAGCTTGTCTCGAGCAAGGATACATGTTACAAGGTAGCCCATTGCTTGGTACAACTACTCAAGGCTATCTTGACAAGTTCACCCTCATCCACAACTTCCCCAAAAGTTGAGAGTTCATCGCGAACCTGTTGGATTCTTGTGAAGTATGAGCCTATAGTTTTAGAATTGTTTATTCTTATGTTTTGTAGTTCTCTCTCAGCGCCATCTTCATATTTTGGTTGTTATTTTGGTACAGGTTCATTGAAGCTAACCACATTTGGTGAGTTGTATGCTTCCTTGATATGTGAAAGATTATATGATCCTTCACAACATCCATGATGTGTTGATTTGGGGTAGCATCGAATGTGCTCTAGCCACAAAAAATGGTGGAGAGACTAAAGCACATGAGATCTCCAATAGCCAGAAATGGTTTGGGTAGATTCTAAGCAGTTTGGGAGATATTAAAATAATTAATGTTTTTAACGAAGACCCTAAGTCTAAACTTAGGGAAAATAAAATATTGATGTGTATTAATATAAAATTGTGTTAGAAGGGTCCAAAAGTCATGGATCAAGCCAGAGTTAATCTTAGCCATTGATTAGGGACTTAATCTCGGTCATTGATTTGTCAACGAGAAAAGTATATAAGGAGGGTTGAGGGTCACTTGGAAAACACACCAGAGTGATCAGTCATTCTATTCTCCAGAGCGGGGTTTTGCTAAGAGAGATAGAATCAGTGATCAGCAGCGAAGGGCAGTGAATACAGAAGAAGAAAGGCAGAAAGGGTACCGGGAGAATCAGCACAAAAGCCGAGGGAGAGGGATGCAGAGCCAGCTAGAAGCCACACAGAGCCAGCGAGGGCCCACGCAGAGGCAACCAGGAGCTACGCAGTGCCTCAGAGAGCCAACGTGGGTGACATTAAGGCTCTAGAGGCTGACGCAGTGCCTCCAGAGGTTGACACAGGACCAGGAATGGCTGATGCAGTCCCTAGAGGCAGAGGTTGGGGTTTTCGTGGTGCAGATTGGTGCTGGGAGCTATAAGAATGTTCATCCGAGGTTTCGGCCAGAATATCGGCTTCCGAGTAGAGAGGTACTACTGCCGAGATTATTCTTTGTTGGGTGAGTCAGTTTTGGCACCCAAATTGTATTCAAAAACCCCATAATAGTAAAACCCTCAGATAGCTGCACCGATTTTCCCACATTGGGTTTTTCCAGGAACATTGGTCCAAAAACAATGGTGTCACTTGTGTTCTTGTTTTGTTTCCTTCAGTTGATGAACTGTAATGTGTTGAGCATGTACTTGTATTTATTTCTAGTCTTTACATGGTAAATAACTTGTTAATTAACAGAACAAGTAGGTAAGAATAAATCAGTAAAGTGCATGACGGGTTTCTAACGTGTCAGACTTAGAAATTCCAACAGAATTTCCAATGATAGTGTGAGGTATTTCTCACTAATTTCTCTACCAGTCAAATTCTCTGTATTGGATAGCTAATAAGGCATCCAAAGATTGTATTCAGAAACAACTAACAGTTAGACTTAGACTTAGAAATTCCAACATGGTATCAGAGCGTGGTTGCATATCACAGGAGAACTGAGGACATCAATCGAGCAGAGCAACAATAGCAAAAAGAGTTGTCTAGAGTGACAAAAGTTGTTCCTAGCAAAGTAGCAACAAGGAAGGGGTGACCCAGTGCCTATGTCATCAAGATTGAGCCAGGAAGAGGCAGCGCAGAGACTGAGGAGGGTAGAAAAAGCTCACGCAGAGCCACGCAGAGACCAAGAGGATTGATGTAGTTGGCTAGGGGAGCATTTCAGCTACTACTTGATTGCGCAGAGCCTAAGAGCTCTAACCTTCAATTTGTTGGGGTTTAGGAAGCTGTGGGTAAGTTGCAAAGTGGAGTTGGTGGGGTACTATAGTCAGAACAGTACCTAACAAAGCAAGGCCAAGGAGGAGGGAGTTGCTACAGCGGATTTCTAGCTGAGAAATCCAGATCAGTGGTGCAGCTGCACTAACGATCGAAGTGGGGGCATCTCGACATTGGTAGAAGGGTTTCCAGAAGGGAAATCGAGGCTCAAAGGGAGTCATACAAAGAACTTCCAGGAGGGAAATCGAGGCTCAAAGGAAGTCATGCAAAGAACTTCCAGGAGGGAAGTAGAGGAACAGCGAGATGGTAGTGAACGGGGTAAGAGACCAGGACAGGCTGGACGAAGCCTCAAACTTCATAGTCTGGAAGGCCAGAATCTTATCCGTTCTAGACAGGAATCATGTCAAGCACTTCGCCTTGAGAACGATAGTGATCCTAGTTGACCCAGCTGATAACGACAAGTATGAGGAGGCAATGGCGAGGGCCAAGAGCATCATCCTTGACGGGGTCAAGGACCATGTAGTACCACATATTGCCAGAAAGGACACGGCAAAAGAGATGTGGAGGCCCTAAAGAAATTGTACCAGCATACTTCTGTGTAGAAAAGGATGTTACTGGAAAATCAGTTGTGGTCATACCAGATGCAAAAGGGAGAACAGATCGACACCTTCCTCAGACGATTGAAGGAGATCCGAGATCAGTTGACTTCCATTGGGGCCACGCCAAATCAAGAATTGATGGTTAGAGCAACCATGAACACGGCCATTGAAGACTGGGAGGTGTTTGTCCAGAGCATACTGGGCAAGGCAACCCTTCCAGATTAGGAGGAAATGTGGGTGGCTCTTCGCCAAGAAGAGATCAGAGGGCTGAGCAAGGCGGGAAGCAGCGGCAAGGGGATCATAATCAAAAAGGAGGAGGAGGTGGATGCTGCCCTAGCATCTGAGGAAAAGCAAGAGAAACAGAAGGACCTCTCCAAGGTCAAATGCTTCCACTGTGGGGAACTGGGTCATTATGCAACCCAATGTCCAAGGAAGAAAGGGAGAGCCCTTCTAGACCAAGATTGCGCCAACAAGGGCAGAGAAGGAAGTGGAGACAGACAATGATTGTTCCATGAGTGCACACACACCACTTGAGCGAAAGTGGGGAGACATCGAGCTATAGTCAGACGGACTACAGGCGATGAGGGGCAGGATCCTCGAGGTATCAGCCTCTTGGATTAGACCTTGCTACGGGAGCCTCGAAGAGGAGTAGCAGTACTGGCAGATGTCAATAGAGACGGATGCGGATGGAGCGACAGAGGGAGCTACAGTGCAGGATTCCAGGACAGCGTGAGGCAGTAATACGAGAAGCACGGGAGTGTTGCACCAGCGCAAGATGGCACAGAGAGGTGTGCAACGGTGCGAGATGCATGGAATAGTTGCAACAGCGCAGAGGTCAGAGAAGGAGCACTTGTCAGTGACAAAGGGATCTTCAGCATTAGAAGTGTTTCTAGCCTGACGGAGAGAGTTGGGAGATCAGTTACCTACTTCTCAGTAACTGAGTTGCAATGCAGCAATTAACAGTGGCAGTGGCAGGGCCATGGGCAGCAGCACAGATGCAGAGGGACCTGTCGTACAAATGCAGCAGTGGCAGGGCCATGGGTAGCAATACATGATGCAGCAGTGTAGAGGATGTTGGCAGTAGGCCTAGCATCAACATAGGGACCGATGCCAGAAGATCAGGGTGATGCTCAGTGAGGAGTATTACTAAAGCACAGTTCTCGCTAAGAGAGAGTGTTGATTTGGGGTAGCATCAGATGTGCCTAGCCACGAAAATTGGTGGAGAGGCTAAAGCACATGAGAACTCCAATACCCATAAATAGTTTGGGCAGATTCTAAGCCGTTTGGGAGATATTAAAATAATTAATATTTTTAATGAAGACCCTAAGTCTAAACTGAGGGAAAATAAAATATTAATGTGTATTAACATAAAACTGTGTTAGAAGTGTCCAAAAGTCAAGGATCAAGCCAAAGTTAATCTTAGTTGTTGATTAGGGACTTAATCTTGGTCGTTGATTTGTCAATGAGAAAAGTATATAGAGAGGCTTGAGAGTCACTTGGAGAACACACCATAGTGATCAGTCATTTTATTCTCTATAGCGGGGTTTTGCTAAGAGAGATAGAATCAGTGATCAGCAGTGAGGAGCAGTGAATACAGAAGCAAAGAGGCAAAGAGGGTACCAGGAGAATCAAAGCAGAAGCCGGGAGAAAGGGAGGCAGAGCCAGCTAGAGACCACACAGAGCTAGCTAGGGCCCACGTAAAGGAAGCCAAGAGCTGCATAGTGCATCAGATAGCCAGCATGGATGACGCAGAGGCTCTAGAGGCTGACGTAGTGCCTCCAGAGGTTGACACAGGGGTTATTGGGCTGACGCTGGGCTGATGCAAGGCCAGGAAGGGCTGACGCAGTCCCTAGAGGTAGATGTTGGGGTTTTCGTGGGGCGGATTAGAGATGGGAGCTGTCGGAGTGTTCATCTAGGGTTTCAGCCAGAATATCCACTTCTGAGTAGAGAGGTACTACTATCGAGATTATTCTCTGTTGGGTGAGCCGATTTTGGCACCCAGATTGTATTCAGAAACTACATAATAATAAAACCCTCAAATAGTTGCACCGGTTTTCCTGCATTGGGTTTTTCCGGTGACATTGGTCCAAAAATAATGGTGTCACTTGTGTTCTTGATTTGTTTCCTTTAGTTGATGATCTGTAATGTGTTGAGCATGTACTTGTATTTATTTCCAGTATTTACATAGTAAATAACTTGTTAATTAACAAAACAAGTAGGTAGGAATAAATCAGTGAAGTACATGAAGGGTTTCTAACAATTAGACTTAGAAATTCCAACATGATGATCCTTTTATCCTTCACATTGTAAAAATTTCTCATTTCCCACCCCGGTTTTCAGTGTCACCTTATTTCTCCAAAATAGTTAAACGCCCTTTCCCATATCCATACATTCAACAACTAAAAAAATAAATTTTGCTGAAAACACAAATTCTGGAAATTTTACAGAATGCTAGAAAATGCAGAAATAAAAATCAGCAAGTACAAACATCGATTTAACACATTTAAACACAGTGATTTTTGGTCAAGGTGACCCTGGAAAAACCCCCTACAACTCTTGGGGAAAACCAGTTCGAGAGCTCTTTCTTATTTCTGAAAATGCTTTTTACAGTGAGAAATATTCAGCAAAAAAATCAGTAAGCAAACTTTTACAACTTATCTCATTTTCCGTGCCTCACAGCAAGCTGGAAAATACTTGCAAACAGCAAAACAAGACAGCAATAAATATTGTACGGCCTCCTCGATTTTCGTGCCCACTTTCAGCCTTAAATGTTGTTGTACGGTCTGCCTCGAAATGTGTGCCAAGCTGCCATAAATACGATGTACAGGCCTCAATTTGCGTGCAAAAAAGCCCAGCGATATGCTGTACGGATTTGCCTCTATATGTGTGCTAAAGTACAACCACTTGCTGTACAGCCTTCCTTGGAAAATGTGCCAGCACACTGCTCCTCGATTTCTGTGCAAACTGCTGTACGGATTTCTAGAAAATCGTGCCAAAATCTGCCTTTCACTATGTGCTAACTCAACTGTACGGATTTGCTAAACTGCTGCCTTGGAATGTGTGCCAAGTTGTTGTCTCCTTCTCCTCCCTGTCCAAAAATCTCCCTTGCTCTCTTGCTCTCCTTCTCTCAATCTGCTCATGAAAGAATGAATGACATTTTCCTCCTTTTCCTCCTTTAATCTAACGCTAAGTGACTTTTGGGTGATCCCTAAATCCAATGGCTGAAATAGATTGAGATCAAGGGCTGAGATTAAATGTTCATTTAAATCTCACTTTCTATTGTTTAATTCACCCCACTTTAATAAAGACCCACTTAGTCATTTATTTCCAAAGTCACTTTTCCTTTCTAATTTTACATTGACTTTATTAAAGTCACTTTAAAATTAGACTTTTAGTAACTTTATCACTTAAGTCACTTTTAAAATTAGATTTAACTTTATAAAAATTATAAAGTCACTTTAGGAGAAAAATTAAATTCTTTTGGACACTTTTCCCTAGGCCAAAGATGAAAGCCTTAGGGAACACCTGTCCTCCGGTGCCAAATTTCAACACACATCTTTCAGATTGTGCTCGATTGCTTGTATATGATCCAAAGGAACTTGGATCTCTTTTTCTACAAGTTCCCACAAGTTATTTGTCATAAAAATGTTGAGAAAAAGGGTACCAAGGAAGTGTTTCCTAATGCCTTTTTACCTTTGGCCTAGGAAAACACATGAGACACATTTTTAGTAAGTGACTTTATGAGTTATTAAAATCATGTGAGGTGATTTTATTATTGGAAATATAACTAGTATTAGTCTTCATAATGTAATTCAAAATGTACCATTGATGTATTTATTATACTTGTTTATTATATTCATTATTATTGCTATTTGATTTCTAGTCAAAGCATGTTCTTCATGCTTATAGGGTCAATTGAGTCAAAATAAAATTTATCATGAGTAAATGAAATATAATTGAGTCAAAGTCCCATTTGAACTTCTTGTAAAAGAAAAAGAAAAAATATTTTTTTCAAGTCAAAGAGTCAAAAATGTCACCACAAAGACCAAGTCGGTCCTCCTGGACAAGTCAGCGTAAAAAGGCTGCCATTCAACCTCTGGAACGAACAAAGTTCGTTATTCAAGTTAAATACTCCAAAAGACTTGGAATATGTAGATCTCCATTGAGATACAAGAATATGTATTAGAATGTATGAGTAAGAATGATGTTACAATTGAGAGTAAGGGGCTTGTTCTTGTACCAAGCAAGTGTCCCTTTATGAATGGCCATGTCTCCTTAAACATGCCCGTTTGTTTAACTAATTATTACTTACATATTATTATGTTTATTATTTATTATCTATATTTATTACTTTTTACATAATTATATTCCTAACATTGCCTTCCACTTCAAAAAGCTTTGTCTTCAAAGCTTGCTGATGAAAGGGCTTGATACCTTTTTCTGCTTTATCTCTTTTTCTGTTGCGAATGTCTTCTTGTCTCGAGGCAATCATCTTTTTCGATACCAATTGATATGATCCTCTAAGTGACAAACATAAATTTTGCATTGAGAAGGGATTGAACCATCCTAAATTAATCTTTTGTCGAATCTTGCAGTGACTGGAAACTTGTAATGAATTGTTATCACTTGAGTGGATTGCACTGACATTAGTATTCTTCGAAACATCAATTTGTTTTTTATGTTCTAAATACGTAGCTTGATTGAGTTGTCTACTCTTGTGATTCGGATGTCGATAAGGAATTCTAGTGATTTGATTTTCCTTTATCTTGGTTGTGTCGTTTTCTTGATTTATTTGAAGTGTCTAATTTCTTTTACTTATGACTTTAGCTATGAAAGTTGAATGGTTGATTTCTAAATCTTCACTTGAATCTTTTGTTGTTGGAATTGCAACTTCTGAGTACATCTTTACTTCAACTAGTTTGCCCTCTTCTTGAGTTGTGATATTGACTGGATCATTATTTGTTCCTCTTTCTTTCACTTGGACTAAAGACTTCAATACTTCTTTCGTGATAAGCTCTTCTAATTTGTTTTTCAATGATTTCTTATCATGCTTAAGTTTCTTAATTTGAGTGAGTAGACTTTAATTATGGTTTCTAAGACGTAAGAGTTCCTCATTTTCTGAATCAACTTTATTTTGGTCTTCAAGCTTCTCATTTTTAAACACTTGATTTGTTCTAATAACCTTTGGTTAAGGTTCTTTAAGCATAAAATTTCCTCTTCTTTTCCTAGTAGATTTTCGTTGAATTTCTTTTCAAAAATTTCATTTTATTGTTCTAACTGTTCTTTCTTAGCTTTACATTTCCTCACCTGTGTACGTAGTTTCTGATTATGCTTCTTCAAACATGAATTTTCCTTATTTTTGTTGGATATGACTTCTTCAAGCTCTTTTTGCTTCTTTGATATTGTTTCTGGATTCTCTTCAAACATTAGTTTCACAATATAATTAAATCTTTTGATGAAAGCATTATCAGTTTTGATTTCATTGTCATGTCTTGGAATGTGACCATCTTCTTCTTGTAAGGAAACATCAAGAATTTGTTTTATGTGTTCAGAATGAACATATCTAATTCCTTGAACCAAGGTCAACCGAGAATTATGTCAATCTCTTTGTTAAGCATAGTTAAGACATGAAATTCAGATATGTACTCATAATGATCAATTGTCACTTGTAAATCATTAATTTCATATTCTTTTCCGCCAAAAAGACATTCTTGTTCGCCTATATTTGGCTCTAGAATTAATAGTTGATTTGACAAATTAATATTAACTAATTATCCTCGATATTTGAATTAACAACGATACTAATCTCTTTCCTTTGGATACACCCTTTTAATGTGATTAATCTAAAATCTACAATTGGAATACCTTTATAGGAAAATCTTCCTTATTTTATTTTCAAATTAGGCTCCATTTTGCCTTTGTTGATAATTTGGTTGAATGATTTATGAAACTTATATATTCTTCGTGTGCGTAAGGACTTCTTCAAAAATATAATACATCTCTTTCTTTCTTTCTTTTCTTTTGATTTTATTTTCAAATTCACTCTCGTATAATTTTTATAAAAATCATTCTTTCTTTCAATAACAATACCCCTTTTTTTTCAAGTTATAAAAACCTTGACCCCTTTCATACCTTTTTAACTTTATGATTTCCCTTAATAGCTCTCTCTTTTTTTTATAAATTTTTCTTAACTTTCGTTTACTTTTTTAACTTTATTTTTTTTTTTAATAAATTTTTTTTTTCTATATTATACTTTTAATCTTTTCTTTTTTTTTAAGTTACAACCCTAGTGAAACGTGGCTATTCACCTCTTTGGGGTATAATATAAAATATATGTCCACTTATGTGCCTTTGACTGGGTTAATTTTCTCCACATAAAAAGTAAAACTTACCATTGACATAAAGAGATATTGTATTCTTTTTCTTCTTCTTTTACCTTGAAAATATTATGGGCAATTACCATAGGTTGCTAAAACCACAAGCTTATAACCCACTTAATGAAGAATCAAGATAATCTTATCTACTCTTCCTCCTCTTATGAATTGTTTTAAAGATATTTGGAAAGATTCCTTTTTTGACTTTATCATGCACTTTTTATCAATAATGTAGAATCTTTTTATATATATGAATGTTCTCCTTCAAAATTAACATCGGACTATATATATATAATTTTTTACTAGAATCATTGAAATGTCAATAGCCAAAGGCCCTTTTTTTTAATTAATTAAATTATTTTATTATTTAACTCTTTTCTTTTATACTCTTTTTTTTAAAGTGGCCAAGGGTCTGACCGAAAATGAGGAAACTCCAAACTCTGAGTGAAACGCTTCAATTACACAACAACAAGGTTGACGGGAGGTTGATAGCCAAAGGCCTAGTGATTAGCGAACTTGACTCCGATACCAAATGGAACGAACAAAGTTCGTTCTTCAGGTTAAATACTCCAGAAGACTTGGAATATATAGATCTCCATTGAGATACAAGAATATATATTTAAATGTATGAGTAAGAATGATGTTACAATTGAGAGTGAGGGGCTTGTTTATATACCAAGCAGGTGTCCCTTTATGAATTTGTTTAACTAATTATTACTTATTTACAGATTATTATGTTTATTATTTATTATCTATATTTATTACTTTTTACATAATTATATTCAAAACAACCTTGTGGACATGTATAAATACAAGATAGTTTGACCTCATTTGATTATCCATCCATCACTTTGATTTCTGTGCAAGGAGGAGAATTTCAACGAAATTCAAAGGAGAGAATTTTTGTTTTCTGACCTAATTTTTGTTAACATCTGCAAGTTTTTTGAGGCAGTTTCTCAGGTATTGCAGGCCCGAAATTTCAAGAGATGACCAGATTTCAGATGTTTGACCAACATTGACTTTTGTTGACTTTGACTTGTTGAGGAGACTTGGAGGAGGGCTAACCTGGTGTCTTTGTGGCAGTCACGGTCTTGATTTTGGGTCTTGGATATCTCACTTTAATCTGATTCTATAAAAAGAGAATTTTCTTGGGATTTCCCCCTTGTGGTGTTTTGCCTTGGCTTGGAGCCTAATTTCTTGAGTTGTTTGTCTCTTGTGATCTTCATTGTTTTGTACCTTTTGGTAATTGCTTGATGAAGAGAATATAAATTTAATAAAAGGCCAACTAACATTCACAAGTAATTATCAAGTTAAGAGAAATCTACCCTAATCTACAAACATCTTGATTTCTCAACATGGTATCAGAGCTAAGGTGAAAGGAAGGCAGCCTGAAGATCACATATTGTTGGCATATTTGAAGAAATTCTTGCAACAAGCCAAGGCTAAAGAAGAACACTTGAAGAAGCCCTAAATCTGGAAGAAACCTAACATACAAATACACCAAGACTATAAAGCTGTCATCATTCAAGAAGCCCAAGGTAGTTATTACATCTCTGCAACCTATGAAGTGTACAAGAAGAGAAGAAGACCGAAGTACAAATCTGTATAAAGAAAAGAATGAGGTATTGATCCAAAGTCTGTGGCATATGTTCAAGGAAACTTGTAATCCAAACTTCTTTGTTTGGAGTCCAAGATCAAGGAAAGATTTGAACCGGTAACAAATCCTAACATTCTATGGAAGACATCCAAACTCCTATAGCAGCATATCTTCTATGGCATCTGAGTTATTGTGACAGTATGTTTTCTGAGTATTTGAACTACTATATCTACTGCAGAATTCAAATTACTGGGACTATGGATGGATCATATTAAGGTGGATCATCTACGTAGTTAAAAAGACTCAGAACATTGCAGATTTGGCGACAGATTTGGAACAATATCAGTTCAACGATTAAACAAGATCTCTCCAAAATACAATCTGAGTTCTCTCTGAAACTTAGCATCTGAATTAAAGGTATGACATATCTCTCTAGTTTATTATCCGAACTCTACATTCAAGCCATCTGTAACACTGATTTCTATGACATATGATCTCTGTAGTTTGAATCATCTTATGGTTGTGAGCAATGTTGTTAAAAGCGCGAGCGGGATTAAATCGGCGTGGGGAATGAAGCGGAAAAAAGCGGAAAAATCGGGAAAAAAGCAGGAAAAAATCGTTTGGTACAAAAATATTCATTTTTTTCTTTTTTTTTTCAATTTTTCATTAAAAATCGCGCTGCCTCGCCAGCCTGAGCTTTTTTCCCAAAAAAGCGGGCTTTTTTCGAAAAAAGCGTGCTTTTTTTTAAAAAAAGCACGATTTTTTCAAAAAAATCGCGCTTTTTTCCCAAAAAGCGGCAAAAAATTTTATCCCGCTTTTTTCCTATAAAAAGCGCGATTAAATCGGCCTAGGGAAAAACTCGCGATTTTTTGAAAAAAGCGCGATTTAAACGCACTTTTAACAACACTGGTTGTGAGTACATTTACTAGAAGAAAAGAAAGCAGATTAAAGGAGAAGAAGGATGTCATTGTGGGCAGCATCAACCAGTAAAGGAAAGAAGTCTCCTTGACATGACAATCATAGGAGGTGTAAACTGTGCATAAAATTCTGAGGATCATTTCTTGGAGGAAGGTTTATAATCCAAAACTAAGACAGTGATCTAAAGATATGTCAAAAGGGTCTGAGGTCCAAAATCAGTCCATGATCTATTCCTTGGTTGAAATCCAAACTCAAAGAAGGGCATCTAAGCTTTACTTACTATAGCATCTTCAAAGATGACAAGAAACAATAATACTTGTCCAAGATTCCGAACTCTCCAAGGCATATAACAATTACAAACTATATTTCTAAAGTTTGAACAAAGTCTGAAGTATTCAAGCTGTTTGTGATATATCTGTAGCATCTGAAAAATACATATCGGAGGCAAGCATACGAAATGCTAGGTATCCATTTGCTTATGAACAAAGACTACCAGAAACATTTTACAAATCGTTGAGGCAACCAACAATATGAATAATTCAGGGGTATAAAAGCCGTATGAGGAAGTCTATTATCTCTAATAATGAGAGCTACAGCACTCATGATGATACCAAACAACAACACTTGCTATACGTGACATGCGAGCACTGTAATTTACAAAATTCTCTAAGGAAACACTTCTCTAGGGCAACTAAAATGATGAAGAATGCGAACTCTGAGGCACTGGGAATATTTATCAGACATATGACATTCTGATGTGGCCCATTAGAAGAAAGAAATTGCATCATGGGAAGAGCTGTGATAAGATATCTCAAGTTTTGTGAAACACAACTATGAGAAGCAACTATGTTACCTTCATTCCAATACATAAAAGAAGGACCTACTAAATCAATGAAGCCGACCTATCTATGAAGCCAAGACAGCTAACAGCTCAAAGGAATTTCTGTGGTTCATCGGTTGAGGGATTGAAGCACCTTTGTTCGCGAAAGTTGGTACATGACAGCTGAAGGATCTTATCTCTGCAAGGATGAATAAGGTAAAGATTGAAAAAGGTACGTATGTGTTAAAATTGGCAAATAGGGCCAAACTCCATGTGGGTCATCTAATTCATGGCAGCTGAAACTTTTCTTGGATCCCTGTCATCGAAAGGTGTAGGATTGATCTAAAGATCATCCGATTCCGATAAATATTCATGGAGTTATGAATTTATTTGTGTTATAAGACAATTTGTCAAGATCAGTCAGTGACCAAATAACCCCCACATGTGCTCAACGTTTTAGCATAAAAAGAGGTGACTTGATAGTCATTTCTACACACACTTCACTCTTGATTACTCTCCACTTGTTCTGGGTTTTAGTGGCAAGAGAAATCTAGATGATGAAGCCCTAGATGCAGGAGGAAAGGAGACTAAGGGAGCTGCCCTAGCAAGGAAAACACAGTCCTAAGGAGGATGCCCTAGCCACAGTCCTAGAGGGGAGATCTAACCCTAGACGCAGTGACAGAAAGAGCCCTAATTGTAGACACCTATATGCTGCCCAAATAGGTCTTAGCCGCAGCAAATCATGGGTCTTTTGGAGGACCGAGTCGCTGTAAAGGAGGCCAAGGAGATTTTGGGACAGCGTGGGAGAATCTGTGGTTGAATGTCGAGTTGCTGAAGGTTCAGTGGATGTATTTTGAGGACTGTTCACACTTACATGGAGGCCGAGCTAGGAAAGAAGAATTGCACATTCGTTGAGGGCAGCAAGAGGTAAGGATTGACTGTTTTGGAGGGCTGTTAGGGTGCCACAGAGATCTATGGTAGGCCGCAGGCCTAGCCACTCCAAAACAGGGCTGCATGTAGACTTGAGAGGCTGCCATATGCCCAGAACAACAACATGAGGAGGCAGCACTCTACCTTGACTAGGCCATAGTCATTTAGAGGGCTAGTCTTGTTGTGTGTTGGGTTAAGGGCAGTGGCACATGCCCTAACCAGAAGTGCAGGCACAACAATGCTTACAATGGGACAGCAGCAATGTCATGGTGGAATGAGGGCACAATAGGACAGCATCAATAGCATGGTGCTGCAAACACATTGGGACAGAAGCAATGGCATGGTGCAATGATGGCACAACGGGACAGCAGCAATAGCATGGTGCTGCAAACACATTGGGACAGCAGCATGGTACAGCAATGTTACAATGGGACAACAGCAATAGCATGGTGTTGCAAATACAATGGGACAGCATGGCAAGCATGGTGCAGCAAGTACATGGGACAACAATGACAAGCATGGTGCAGCAAGCACATGGGACAACAGTGACAAGCATGTTGCAGCAATGGCACATGAGACAACAATGGTACACGATGCAGTACAGTAATGGGTACAGTCATGATTGGTAAAGCATCATAGGATGCAGCATAGTGATGATGGGTGCAACATGGTGATGGAGTCACCTAGGAGAATCAGTTGAAGCAGCATGTCCTCAACTGAGTTCAACTACCTCATGTATCATCTACTTAGAGATGATCTATGCTCTTACTTGGATAAGTCAAAGTGTTGACTTCTGTTGTATATGTACTATCTCTGTCTCTCTCTCTGCTGCACTATTGAAGAACATATAAGAAGAATTGATCAAGGGTTTCCCCACATTGGGGATTGTCCCTAGCTAGCGCCACATCTTGTGTCCTCTTGTCTTGGCTTGTATTCTACGATTTATGTTTGTGTTCTATCTGCAATGTACTATTATGCTGATGTGATTGCTAATATGGAAAAGATATCGATCTAACTGTGGAAATTGAAATAAATTGCTTTAAGCATAGAACATACCTAAAATTAACAATGGTATCATACCTAAAATTAACATGGTATCAGAGTTGAGGTGAAGACAAAGCCCAAGCACGAGTGAAAAAGCAATCACCGAAGACAGTTGGGAAAGGACAAAAGGATCAATGGGTTCCTCATCCCTCTTCAAATTCACCAAGGGTGAGGCCAAAGCAGAGAATATTATCAGAATGGCCCAGCATAAGCTTCTGATGGCCTACCTAAAGATCACTTCAATGGGAAGTCCGGATCTAAGGGTGGAATAAAGGCACATGCCTTATTTGTAATAAGTTCGGCCATTATGTGAAAGAGTGTCTGAATGGTAGGGACACATCACTTGTTGATGATAACAATCGTTCCAGGGACATCTTCAATGATCGAAGGAATGACAAGTAATACAAGTCATCAAGGAAATAGCCGACTCTTCAAGAGAGCAAAGAGCCCCAGGTATGAAGAATCAAATGTTGTTTCTGATAAGATAAAAAAAAAGCATTATCTTATAGTGACCCTCTCCTTCAGACTCTTTGGGAATCTAGCTTATCGATTATAGTGCTTCAAGGCACTTCATCGAATAGAAGGGTACACTCTCTAATCTAGTAGAGATGGAAACAATCGAGAAATTATACTTGGAGTCAATGCCACCTATCCCGGAATGGGTGTAGGGAATGTTACCCCTAAATTGAATGAGGGTAACTCGATTCATTTACAAGAATCTCTTTTATGTACCTGATCACAAGAAGAACCTGGTGTCCATTTCGGCAATGGAACACAAAGGTTTTAGGGTGGCATTCATCGATGGAAAGGTACGTGTTTGAAAATAGAATTTTCAAAGATGCTTTCACTCATGGGTTCAGGGTTGGCAATTTGTATCAAGTTTCAAGAAGCCCATTTAGGACCATGTTAGTTAACGCATCTCATCTATAGCACCGGAGGTCTACTTTATGGGGCCCCACCTGATGTGAGTCAGATGGTGACAGGGATACCTAAATTCAAAAAGGAGCATGAAGGTACATGTTTGGGTATGAAACGTGTATTTAATCAAGAGCACTAAGGTCGTTCGACTATGTAGGAGGAGACTCCCAATCAAGCACGAGACATGAAATTAGAAATTTCTCATGGCTGATTTTGGATATTTCTATTTTCATTATGTGATCATTCATGAGTAAATGTGATGTAAATTTAGAGACTTATAGTTTATGCATTGACAATTGACAATTTTATCATAATATAATAAATTAGAATATATCATATATGCTTTATGATTGCACATATTTCTTAAATGTCCTAATATATATATATATTCGCGTTTCCCCGTTTCCAAAATTTGGGGGGTCACGTTTCGTACCCGTGCCCGTTTCGGAAACTCGTACCCATTTTCCCATTTCGTGCAACTTAGCTAAAAACTCCAAAAACAAAAAACAAAAAAAAAAATTGATGAAATTTTCTATTTTTAGAAGTATTGGGCAGTTATTTTTGGTTGGGTTAATTTGTTGATTTGTGGTTAATGTTGCAATAATCATATCAGATCTGAAAATTGCTAAGGCAAACTCACCTAGAGCCCTAAATTTGAAATTCACAAGTTCTGGTGCATTTTGCTATTTTTGGGAAGTTTTCATCTTGCTGATCTGTCCTTGCTGCTGTAAATTCAAAATCAGATCTAATATTTTGCTTAATACGCTTAATACACCATCATAAAGTGTGCTAAAAAATTAATTTACATTGTTGGTCAAAATTGGAAATTTTATACTTCGACGTGTTGAGTAATTTTTATTATTTGGAGTGGTTTATGCATTGTTGTTATACATTGGTAAATCTGAATTTTCTTAAGTAGTATTTCTGATATAAACTGTCATAAATTTGTGATCAGCATCTTGATTGACTACTGTCAGCATTTGGCATCTTGGGTATCTTGGTATCTTGGTATATTGTTGAAATCTTGGTATTTAAGATTTGCATTTCACTACTAATAAGTACTCTTAAAAGGTTTCTAATCAATGTACTTAAACACTTAAAAAAAACTCAAGATAAATCTCACTCATAATCTCTTGCGTAAGCATCCTAGGTCTAGACTTGCATATCATATAGATTAGTCAATCATTCAAGCAACGGGTGTCCATCCGGTCATTTGGTTTCAATTCATAAGAAGCACGGATTTTTGACTCCATTAAGGTACTGGTCTCATAATAGAAAATCTAATTTAATCATAATCTTGCTTAATTTCGACAAAGTGGCTAGGTCACTCATCTGTGTCTCCCAAGTAAGTTGATTCTCAACTTGTTTTCCTTCACTTCATTCCATAGGGACTACCCCTGATAGCCTGTTGTTGGGAGACAGTTAGAACGGAGTGGGCGGAGATCAGAGTGAGAAACCCCGTCCTGAGCATTGTCGCGGTGCCTATACAATCTAGGTGACAACAAGTAGCAGCATTGAAAAGGCAGCAAACCAGAACGTTTGGCAAGATGCCATGATGAAGGATGATGTGTGGGACATTGTGTCAAAACAAGATGGAAAGCCAGTTCCAGGTGGCTCTTCTAGAAGTTCCTTCCTTGCTTAGAGGGAATGTTGATGCTTGTAGCTTGAATAGGTACTTCCACACAGGTCTAAGTGTCTAGACGTACAAAAGTCATCCAAAGCCTTCAACCTTAGCAAATTCACTTTAACCAAGGGAATTATTGAAGTGAATTGTTATTTTATAGAATGTGAATTTAATCTAATGAAATGTAAAAGTTTCCTTTACATTAGTGAATTAGATGAATCTTAACCATTGATCTCAAGTGAGGTGAAATCTAAACTCGATTATCAAATACTTTGGAGATTAGGGTTAATGGATTCAGTCATAACACAAAATTATAAAAGCAAGGCCGGAGGAAGGAGGAAGACAAACAAGAAAATTAAATGATTCAACCATAGAGGACAGTGATTCAAGAAAGGCACAGCAAGGGTGATAAAGGATCCTCGTCCAGCGTTCAAGCTAAAGGAGGAAAGGAAATGGGGCAGCGTTGAGGAATTCCAGCAACAAAAAAGCAATTGGAAGTCGTACAGCACAAGTGGAGGCTATACCATATTTCTGGGCACCAATCACAAGCGCTGAAGTGTATAGTAGTAGAGGTCGTACTCAGCCTTATGAGCAGCACATAGAAACAGCAAGGCTTTATACAGGCCAAGAGGCTGGACACAGGCTGTACTAGACCATACATGGCAAAAAGAGGTTATACACAAGCCATGGGGATGTTGAGGATTTTTACTATGCCATACGAAGCAACAAAGGTGCAGATTGGATATTTTCAAGGATGGAATTTGTAATATCCCCTCTTGGGGAGATTAGCCTCGGGATGCAATTCTGAGCTAGGGTTTTCAATGAACACATGAAAGAACTGTAATTCATAACAATATTACAGTACTCATTAATCTATGAAACAGTGATGCTCTTATTGGATACAAAAGCAGTATAATAAAGAACTTAAGCAATCAGTTTATTCCACAAGTAACAATTTATAAAATAGATCAGGTTCAACAAGCAATTAACAGACTTACAAAGATCCATTGATATCATCACAAACATAGCTTACTAAACAGTAGCCAATCATCTATAACTGAAGACGCGGATTAGGGTCCTGTCTCAGCCTTGCTGCCACCAAATCACACCAGCCGACCTCATTGGCTGCCCCACACTGCTATTCACCCTGGCTGCTTCAAAGTTCAGATACTAGGCAGTCAGCACCCCCTTAGATCCTTGCAGTCTCCTGTTTGTGACCCTTTTGCTACTTGCGGCCTCAAAAAATTAACTTTTTGGTCCTCCGCTACCACAGGAAGTTAATCCTCAGCTTTTCACTACCTCAGAAAGATCTGTATTGGCCTCCCGTTGCCTCGGCAAGCTATATACAGCCCTTTGCTGCCTCAAAAAAGGGAGATATCAGCCTCTGCTATATCAGATAGTAGTCTACAGCACTTTGCTGCCTCAGAAATTTGTTTACATCCCTTTGTTGCCTCAGGATAGTAGATGTCAGACCTTCGCTATCTTAAAGGAGTCTCCAACCCTTGATGCCTCAGAAAAGTAGATACCAACCAAAATTCGGTCCTTTAGCAAATAATGGCAGAGAGATTGGCTAGGGTGGAATCTTTCACAACCGAAACCAATCAGAAAAAAGGGGTTTTAAAACCCTCCAAAAGCCTCAGCCCAAAATCAAGAAGAATAACAATCCATGATGATCATAATGACTCTCCTCCCTTTCTTTCAAAGATTCTCTTTGGGGTTTTCCCCTCCTAAATTCAAATTTGAGTAACTTGCAAGTTTCCCTCCATTTTCCCCAATTTAATTTTTATTATCTAATGTTACCCAACTAACATTAAATAATAACTCCCCCCTTTTGGATGACTATAGCCTACGGGATTAAATAGCCTACCACGTCCTTCCTTGGGCAATTAATTTGAAGAGGACATTACAGATTTACCAGGGTCTAAATTGTTGTAATTATTTCCAGTGATTTTCTATAGGCTATTTTCCTGAAAAGGGAGCCCTTGTATGTTGTGATATTATTTTAATGAAAAGCATATTTCAAGGGCAGAAATATTTTTGTGTGCATGTGTGACATTGGTTTCATTTGACTCCACTGAAATTTTTGTTTTACCAGTTAAATATCCCGGGAGGGAATTTTATTCAGTACAGTGCAATTTAAATTAATTCACAGTAAGGAAATTTCAAGGAAGTAATTTGCCAGTTTCACAGGGTTAGGAAATTTAACATTCCTTGCACATCGAGCAGGGCACCAACTTCTATAGATTTTAGAGGAAGATTCATGGGAGGAACAAAAAAAAGAGTAGATATCGAGTCTGCTAGAGGAAGAATATACCGAAGTCATAGACAGGATTCTCAGGTATTCCCTGAAATGACAGCAGCAGGCACTCGTTCATGGCATCATGCCTAGTACGCCATGCCAAACGACCAATAACAGACCAGTGACTGCCCTAGGCAGAATTAGATCTAGACAGCAGCACCACTAAAAGGGAAATATTTGCTTTTTGATGGATAAGATCTTTGGTCTGCCAATCAGAATTAACTCCTATAGATAATCTAGACCTGTCTGAATATAGAAATAGCTTTTGTGATGATAATCCAGTGAAGAATATCCCCAAGTCATAGACAGGATTCTAAGGTATTGCCTGAAGTACATGAAGGAGGCGCTGGTTCATGTCCAGTACATCATGCCAAACGACCAATGACAGACCAGTGACTATCCAGAACTAGACAGCAGCATAATTGACAGGGAAATACTTGCTTTTTGATGGATAAGATCTTTGGTTTGCCAACCAGAATTAGATTAACTCCTACGGATAGCATAAATATGTCTCGATATAGAAATAGTTTTTGCGTTCGTGTAACAGTGAAGAACTCTATATTAAATACAGTGAAACTAGTTTGAAAAGTCTATATCAGAGACAATGCTGAACATCGACAGGACAACACATCTTTTGGTGTTCATAATTGGGTCTTTCTGTGTCATCTGATTATGATATGGGATGCCAGAACCAAGCTAAATGATTCTCCGTTTGATGACGGTCCTGCTGTAATATAAGCTCTCGTTTTATTCACCAAAAATAAAATTGCAAGGAAGAAGTTTATTCTCTTCGTGCATTGGAGCTTGCAATGAGATATAAAATTACTTACATAATGGAAAGTGCATTCCTTTACCAGTGCCACCAGCAGAGAAAGAACTAGCCCCTCTTGTGAGTGTCTGTGCACAAAACAAATACAAAGTTAGGTTGCTATTAAAATATGCTGCACAACTTGCGATATTCAAAAATAGTGGAGGCCAGGAGGTAATGGGAAAATTTGGCTGAATAGTAATAGATACCGCTCAGACTTGGCACCCAGGCCAAAGGAAGCCCATGTTTTAGGGATCGTGTTTGTCTAACCAACAACAAACAGAATAAATTAACCCAAAAATATTAAAAACATACCGAAGAGGCTTCAGATGCAACTTTGAAACCATTGGAAATGGTTGTGAAAATGGTTTTCGTCGGCTCTATATAATCTGGAAGTGCAGGCGGTGGCTTTACGCCTGGCAGGGCAAAATCCAGGGGAGAAGGAGATTTAGGTTTGCTTCCATTGGAGGAGGAGGATTGTTGTGAAATTTCTGTTGAAGAGACCCTTGTCGATGTGCTTGTAGGAGAGACCTTTCTGCCATGCGCCCCAGGCTTCAGATTTCGGAGACGCGAGGCGCTGGATCGTAACATGGTTAAAGCTGCAGATTAAGTAGAGTCTGGCAATCAAAAGGCCGACATAATGTTGTGGTCATATCTACTACCCTTCTTGGCTGCAAACCCTACCTGGCCAACACTAAATGAAACTAAATGAAACTGAGAACAGCATTGTCATTGAAAGAAAAATCTGTTTGTTTTGAAAACCAAACGAAGAAAATTCGAAGTTGTGTTGAGAATAGCTACCAAATTCGGGCATACTGGCCAGGAAAAAAAAAATTCGAAAATACGAGAGTACGATTCGGTTTGGCTGCAAATTCGGTACGGTATTTTTTTAAATATTTTTGTTTTCTATATTAAAAAAAAAATAATGGTAAATCGTACTTGAAAATATAACAAGTACGATTAATTAAGGTAACACTTTTTTTATATTAAAAAAAATTATAATAAAAAATGTAAATAGTAAAATTAAGAATATTAAATATTATTTTTATTAATAATAAAATTTTAGATATAAATAAAAATTTATTTAATATTTATAAAAAAATATATAAATATAATTTTAATATTAATAGAAATTTTTATATTATTCAAAACATTAAAAATAATCTAATTTAAAAAAAATGCAGTTATTAACTCAAATTATTTTAAAAAAAATTAAATATTTAAATAAAAAAGAACTAAATTTCATATTAAAAAAATCAGTGTAAAAACAATAAATTTATTTTTAAACATATTGTAGAAAAAATAATAAAGTTTATTTATTTTGATAAATTATTTCGAAATAATTATAAGTTTATAATTGTATTGAGGCTTCTATGATCCATATTAATTAACAGAGATTTCCATTTCTCACCCGTTTTCGAACCACTAGTGTGGTTTTCATGGTCAAATGAATAGGTTTGAATGAGCAGATCAGGGTTTTCATGTTAAATAGATAGAGCAGAGACTCCAACAGCGGAATTCTTAGACCAGGTAACGGCTATATAAATAACGGCTAAATTTGGTATGACCATTATATAATTAAAAATATAACCTAGGTAAGTTAGATTCTTATTTAAATATGAGTAAATGGATACTTTTTAACCAATTAAAATTATGAATCTATGCTTTTAACTAGCTTTTCTATTATTGAAATTTAACAACTGGGATTATTATTGAAATTTAACAACTGGAATAACTTACTTTTTATTTAAATTGATTCATTTTATAATTGATTTATATTCTATTATCATAATTAAAACCTAACATTTATTACTTTTTAACTATCTTTTCAATATTGAAATTTAACAACTTAAGATAAACTTACCTTTAATTAAAATAAATTTGGATTCAATTATAAATTTATTTATAATAATTAAATTACTCTAGTTACTCTAACTTATTTAAAATAACTATATTTAAAATTTAAAATTAATTTAAATAGATTTAATACTTAAACTACTCTAACTTATTTAAATAACTATTATGTAAAATTTAAAATTAATTTAATAGATTATTAATACTTATTAGTTTGGGGAATAATCCCTTTGACTTATAAGTGAGTAATATTATATATGGATATTTATGCATATTTAAAAGCATATATTCATAATTTTAATTGGTTAAAAAGTATCCATTTACTCTTATTTTAATAAAAATCTAACTTACCTAGGTTATATTTTTAATTATATAATGGTCATACTAAATCTAGTCGTTATCTATATAGTCGTTACCTGGTCTAAGAATTCATTCGTTGGAGTATCTGCTCTATCTATTTAACATGAAAAGCCTGATCTACTCATTCAACTTGTCTTGACGATTAACCACACTAACTAGTTCGAAACGCGTCGACAAATAAAATATCTTGTGATTTACGCAAAAGTCTCTCATTAAGTTTATACTTGTTAAAAATAATAATTTCTTATAATAGAATAATAAATTTTTATTCATAAATATTTATAAAATATATAATTTCCATTTTTTTCTATTTGAATTTCATACTTCTCTTCTTTCCCACATTAAGGAAATCAAAACCATGAATTAAAGTTTGGGTGTGCTTCTATTTACTAAACAGCTCTTCCAAAAATCTAGAAAGAAACATTTAGGTTGTTTTAGTTATTAATTAATAATGTTGTAAGAATCACAAAAGTCTTAGATCTAATTAATAATGTTGTTATTTTTCATTTTTAAGGGTTATATTAAAATTTAAGATTTGACTAAGTGATTTTTTTTAAATATATTGTAAATATAGATTTATTTTTTTTAATTTAAAAATAATTTAATTTTGGAAGATCTATATTTTCAAATTTTTTTCGTATTTTTTTTCCGGTGGAAAAAAGTCGTAATTTATATTGATATATAAGAAATTACATTTTGTAGATGCTAAGGCATATGCATATGGGGGCAATATTGTCGATCAAGAAATACATAGGACTATCCAAAAAGGCTAGAAAAGCATAATAGTTGTGTCTCCACGCAGGGAGTCTGTAATCAGCTATATTGTGTCTCCAAAATTATGCTGTCTCTTCGCAAAGAGAGAAAAAAAATATATACTGGATATCAAAACCTGTATGTTCATATATGAGCCACTAAACTAATATATACAATAACAAAGCTTTGGGCTTATAGCCCATTCTGCCCGAGTTCCACAAAAGGTCTGTGATAGTATTGATGGTAGGACCCATCAATTTCCTCTTGTATCAGCCAGTCATTGCCATGTCTGTGCACTGTCGCTTTTGATAGCTGATCTGCCCCCGTGTTTTGCTCCCTGTAGATGTGGTGACAGACAAAGGAATCAAAAGAAGATATCAATCTTTGTGCTTCATCAAGTATATGTCTCAAATAATAAGCATTGCAATGAGTTGCATTATTAAGCCAATTGCAAACGATTTTGGAGTCACCAAAACTGTAAATGTATGCAGTGTTGTTCTAAAGCAAAATGAATGAGATGTTTTGCAGTACAAAGTTCAGCATAATTATTTGTGCCCCTGCCAAGATTTATTTGAATCTTATAACAGTGAGATTCTTTTAGAAAAAGGATGGCTCTCCCCCACATCCTGTCTCTTGTGCGGAACCATCAAAATAAGCCCACGGTTTTGATTTGTCTATAGTTTCTGGGATAATGGTGCGGGGAGGGGGGTTGGTGTCCTCCTCAGGGATAAGATCAAAATCAGCTATAGTATGAAGCAGAATGGTCGGCCAATGAGGGGCTTTTTGGTTGAAAATAGAGTGGTTTCTGGCAATCCAAATAGACCAGCAGGCAAGGAGGGGCATGTTCCTAGCTTTTCCAAAATGGTCTTGACACCAGGAACTCCAGGCATTCTGAAGGTTGGGCCCTTGCCAGGATTTTAGAGAGGGATAATGTGCGCCGATACATTTCCAATAATCTTGTGAGGTTGGGCAATGTAGGAACAGGTGATCAGTACTCTCCTCGCCATTTCGACATAAATGACACCAAAAAGGGCCATTAAAGGACCTTTTCATCAAATTAGTTCCTGTAGGGATCTTGCCAAAAAGTATATTCCACAACAGTGGACGGGACCGGGGTGCCGCCTTTAGCTTCCAGAGTAATCTCCAAACAGGGTTGATGTACTGAGGCTTGTGATGTTCCATAAGTCTGATGTAGCCCTCTTTAGGAGAGTATGCACCGTGTTTAGCGAAAGCCCATATGAGCTTATCCGGTTCATCTGTCAAGCGGATATGTGCCTGTGAGAGAGCTTCGGTATATTCCTGCCAATCCCGTTGCCAGGGTTCGGGAATGTCCAAATCTCGGGCCGATTTCCAAGCCTGCCGAAGAAAGGAGGAATTATTCTTATCTCCGATATGTTTAATGTGAGTGATGCCCCTACTGTTAAGGTACCTAATCAGATCTGCAGGCAGTCTGTGTGCATTGCCGCAGCCCACCCATGGATTAGTACCGATACGTACAACATTTCCTTCGTTTATTCTCCAAGTGATGCCTTCTCGAAGTAGTGGCAATGCATTCAAGATCGCCTTCTAGATATTCGAGATGTTATGTTAGTTCCATGGACCTGTCTGAACCAGTCCATCAAGTTCAATGGCCAGATGTATTTCGCTTATGCAACCCAAGCCCAGAGACTGTTGGAAGTGATAAGATGCCAATCGATTTTTGCTGCCAATGCTTTCGAAAAAAGATCAAGTCGTTTAATTCCCCATCCTCCCCATCTCTTTGGTATGGCAATTTTGTCCCAACTGATCCAAGCAAAGATTCTGCCCAATTGATTGCCCTTCCATAAGAATTTGCATCATATACTTTGAAGCCTATTCAAAATACCTTTCAGTATCCAAGCCAGGGTCATCCATAAAACAGGAGTGGCCTTGATTATAGCTTTTATGAGGATTAATCTACCAGCACGGGATAGATATTTACAGTACGATACCTGTAGGCACTTTTCCACTTTAGCAATGAGCCACGTCCAATCTGCTATCGTGTAACCAAGGGGCTTGAGCCTGAATCCCAGGTATTTTAGACCATCTTCCATATTCAACGGGGTGTAGGGGAAGCTCTGAGAGGTGAATATGGTCTCATGCTGGGAGCATCCAAAGGTGGTCATTGTGGACTTCCCGTCGTTCACAGTCATTCCAATTGCCTGTTGAAAGAGATTGAAAATATTCTAGAGGGCTGAGGTGTCTCCAATGCTGCCATTTAGGAAAATGAGAACGTCATCCACGAATAATAGATGGGTAGGTAAAAATTCTTCGAGATCTTTATGCCAACCAGTTGATTCCTATTGCGGGCAGCAATGATTAATCTACTTAATCCTTCCATGATGAGTAAAAAGAGGAGGGGGGAGAGAGGACATCCCTGTCCGAGTCCTCTCTCCGATGGGAAGAAATATGTGGTTTCTCCATTTATTAAAACGTTGTAAGGAACGTCCTTGATGCAGCATATGATCCACTTAATATATAAATGAGGAAAGCCCAAGTGAGTCAATAGTAGTCTAATGTAGAGCCAATTTGTGCGATCAAAAGCCTTCGAGAGGTCCACCTTCAATATCATACCTTTCTGTTTCTTGGTCTGCATAGTATGTAGGAGCTCCTGAGCAGTGGAGATCGCCTCATGTATCTGTCTATGCTAAAGAAAAGCAAACTATTCTGCGGATATATGTCTGGACAGGATTGGCTTCATACGATTTGTGATGATCTTTGAAATGATCTTATACAGGCAGTTGCAAAGTGAGATGGGTTGGAAATCATTGAAAGAGGATGGAAAATCGGATTTCGGGATAAGGGAAATGAAGGTGGATTTGATTGCCGAGGGTAATTTGCCCTTTCTTCTGCAGTCCTCCACAATCTTGAGGAGTTCATCCCCCAAGATATCAAAGAATGCAATATAGAATTCTATGGTCCATCCGTCAGGTCCGGAGCTCTTATCTTTCTTGAACCATTTTAGATTTGCTTCCAGTTCTTCCTTTGTCACTTCCATCGTTAGATTCTCCCAGTCTTCCTGTTGTGCAAACCTGGGGAAGTGTTCTGCCACCCGCATAATTTCCAAAATATTCACTTCTCTAGGTGCCTTATAGATGTTGCAGAAGTGCTCATTGGCTAATCTGGCTAAATCTTGTTGTGTAGTTACCAATTGTCCCTGTGCATTGTGAAGTTCCCAAATAGTATTTATAGCTTTTCTTCCATTAGCAAATTTGTGGAAGAACTTGGTATTGTTATCTCCTTTAGTAAGCCAGATTGCCCTGCTTCTGAGTCTCCAGCTCTCCTCCCTTTCTTTCAGGATATGGGAGCGCTTCAAGACAAGGGAGCTATAAAGGTCTTTATTTTCTTGAGTTAAGAAGGTGCCATTAGATGAGTCCTCAAATGAGGCAATGGCCAATTCTGCCTCCCTCAAAAAATTGTCATCATTTATCCGTTTCTGATGTGCCCACCTTCTAGTCATCCTCTTGAGTTCTATCAATTTCCTAATGAAGCCAACAGTATGATCCTCATGTTCCAAAATGGGGTTGGATTGCCAGAAATTTGTTACCAATTGAATATAGGAGGGGTCCTTAAGCCAAGAGGCATTGAACTTGAAGGGACTTTTGATTTTTTGGATAGTATCTACCAATTCCAATAATATAGGCCGATGATCTGAGATGCCTCCAGTACCCACCCACTGTCTAATACGAGGATGAGAGGTTAGGAAAGCTTCTTTAATAAGGAACCTATCCAGTCTCCTTGCAAGGCTGTGTTCACCACTTCGGTTGTTAGACCAAGTATACTGAATCCTAGCAGATGGAATGTCAACCCACTGATGCTACTCAAGTAAGGCAGAGATAGTGTCCGAGAGACCATCAACTTGAGCCGAGTGTCCCCAGGATTCGCTGAAACCCAGAGAAAAATTCAAATCCGCTCCCAGAATGATATTGTCAGCTTGCATGAGATAAGAGTCGAGGAGGGACCTCCAAAATGTCGCCCTGTCCATACATGGTCCATATACATTCATAACATGGATTTCAAATTCCAGCGAACGGGCAAAAATGTCCATGCCAATAAAACATCTGCCTCCCCATAAATTCCTGAGTTCCATTGATTTGTTGCAAAAACCAATAACAATACCTCCAGATCTCCCGGAAGCGTCCAAAGCGTGGAAAGTCCAATTCAGCAGCCAAGAATTTAGGGTAGTAATAAGAGTTACAGCTGGGGATAGGGTTTCTTGAAGAAAAATGATGTCCAACTGGGAAGAAGTGAGTAGTCTCCTAAGGGCTAGCTTTTTGGGTTGGCTAGCAAACCCTCTGCAGTTAAAGGATAAGAACTTCATGGAGGGTGAGGCTAAGGGCCATTCCTAGCTCTAAGGGCCCTGACAATGGTTTGCTGACGTCCGAGGGCAACTTATTCACCCGCAGTGTGTCTGGCTTTATAGAGCTGTGATGGGCGACCCCTGGACGATTTTGGGGAGGAGGGGGGAATCACAGGGTCCAGCCCAATTGCATCAAAACCCCTATCCTTCGATCTCGAGTGGAGAGAGTACCAAGGGGAGAGAAGGGGGGAGGGGAGGGGGAGGGATGGGAAGGAGGATGTACTCAGGGATGGGAGACAAGGGGCAGTAATAGGAGGGGGAAGGGGAAGGGAGCAATTAAGGAAGGGATGGGGGATGTCGCCATGGGTTCGCATGATAGACGAGGAGACCAAGGTAGAAGTAATAGGGATGGGCGAACCCATGCATGAAAGAGATGCAATATCATTCAAAAATCTAGATATAGGAGAAGTGAGACCAGGAGATGTAAATAACATACCCAAAGACGAGGAGAGCTCCTTCGCAGGTCTAGTGCTGGCTGGAGGAGGAGGTGAGGGTGAGACAGCAGGATGCTTATCAGGGACCTCCTTTGTCGGTATTCCCCGGTGGGCCTCTGCATCTTCGTCGATGATATCAGGTACCGTGGATTCAACCCGCCGAGTAGAGTCTCCATTGGGCTTCTTAACCCCAAAACTCTGATTAGTACCCCTGTTCTTATGCAAGAGAGGGAAATCCTTGTAAAGGTGTCCAACTTTGTGGCATCTGCGACAACGATACGAGATGCCTTCGTAGTCTATGATTTGCTTACGGGAAATATGCCTCCACTGTATAGTGATGTACTCCTGTAAGCCTCCTCTAGTGTCAAGATTTACTAGAATACGAGCATATGCCATCATACCCGTGTACTGATAAGACTTATCGTATTCCATGTAAGTGCCGAGAGCGTTGCCAATCCTCCTGAAGATATCTTCAGACCAATATTGTAAAGGGAGACCTAGGAGCCGAATCCACACTGGTCCAATGCCAATTTGTTCAGTTTCTGGATCAGAAAGAGGCGTCCATCGCTTCAGGAGTACAGGGGCGTGTTCAAAGTGTCAGTAGGAGGATAAGACCCAATTTGTGTGGTCAGAACGAGCGAATCTCAAAGCGAACCATCCTCTCACAAACGTCTGCATGAAGGGGATGTTAACCAGATGGTGACCCCATACCTCCGCCGCCCAAGTCTTCAAACGGGCTGCCGAGTAGTTCTGGCCCCTGATGCGACCGACTAAAACCCTGTCAGTGAAGTCCATAGTCTCTCCCCACTGAATGTCCTCTTCTAACCTCAAGAAGATATCATCCGCCCTTGATTTGAAACACTTGTACTTCTTCTTAGTCCCCTGAGGAGGAGGCGAATGCTATGATCGATCCAGAACGGGGTCAGAGTGAACAGGGGGAGGGTTAGGGTTAGACGAGGAAGGGGAGAGACTTCTGAGAGAGGTAGGTAGAGTACCGGCAAGTGGCGGGACGACAGAAAAACAACCAGAAAGAGGAGCGAAGGATACCTGAGGGTATATACCAGAAGTACCCACGGTTACAGGTTGAGGAGTTAGCTGCCAGGACCACAGGATCACAGGAAGCGGATGAGACGATTCTTCCAAAGAGTAACCAAGGCTAATAAAGCCAGACGACGCGGGAAATGAGGAGCGCCAGATGGATAACCCCTCAAGTGGGTCATCAGAATAGTCCACGACATCAATGTCGTCCATGTCGGCAACTGTTCTCAAAACAGTAGGAATAACGGAGGGGGTGTCAGATAACCCCGACCTGACCGCCAGGAAACCAGGAGCAAACCGCAGATAGAGACTGTCGGTAAAACGGTATGAAGATACCCCCCAACAGCCCAGCAAATCCAACCTCAGGTAAGTGTAATAAAAACCATAGCAGAGGGATGTCAACGAAAAACCAAAACTACGGCAAGGGGAAGGCGTCATACAGGGATACAGTGGCCCTCCATGGTTCTGTTGCCTGCAGAGTTCACTAAACCCTAGCCGTAACCCTCGCGAGCCTTCTCCATCGTCCTCCTTCTCCCGGATGTAAATTTTTTTATTTTTTAGGTAATCGAATTTTTTCGGTATCGAATTAATCGATTTTTTCTGTACCGAATCGAATTCGAATTCGAATTTGGTAACTATGGTGTTGAGAACTGTAAGTATAGTGTACTGGTGTAGTAAGCACAAGGCATGAACTTGGAAGGTATGATGAAGTTTTTCTAATGTGTTAGTGTTACTAGTTTGTGCGCATAGGACCTATAGCTTTTGGAAGTTACAAGTTAAATTAGGTTTAACTTCTTATTAATATGTCCATTTTCTATATTAGTGTTGAGTCAAAAAGCTTATTAATTTGAAATTTTATTGTATTATTTGTTTGCTAAATTGAATGGAATTCTAAATTCTACAACTAGAATCAATACAATCCAAGAGGTGAGAAGTGGTCTTCTCACCTCCTTCACTTGCTTCAAACAAGTTTTTGTGTGGTTCTTCAATGCAATGTATTGGGCTACTGCAATAAATTATGGAATAAGGGATTTCCCTTAATGTATATAGTTTCATTCATCGGTAGTGGTTGTTTGTACATTGTGGAGATTGACTCTAGGGGAAGCGTCTTTTAAAAGCATGAAGTTATTTCCTTTATGGGAAGCAGGAACTTGAGCCATTTCTTTGGCTTGACCAAAGGCAACTGAATTTAGTCGTGCCCCCCATGCAATTGTTTGTATTTGTGTTGTCTAGAAAAATATTATCTACTAGGCACCCCTTTGTGACTCCAGTTGGTTCTGAAGACTTTATTATTGATATTAACTTACATTTCCCTTCTATGAAAAGTAGGATCTCAAGCCTCCTCCTTGGCTCAACCAAAGGCAACTGAATTTAGCCATGCCCCCCATGCAGTCTTTTGTATTTCTATTGTCTGTAAAATATTATCTACTTGGCACCTCTTTGTAACTCTTGTTGGTTTTGAAGATTTTCTCGTTGACATCAACTTACATTTCCCTTTAGAGGTCCTCCAACTTCAAAATGAGGAGAATTGTTCTTACAGACTTAATTCTCTTTGGTTCATTTTTTCATTTTCGTATTATTGTCTCTCCAATTCTATTTGCTTTGTGTCATCATTTTCTACTAGGGCTAATATGGATAAGTTAGAAGTGAAGGAGGTCCTCAAGGTGCTCCAAAGGCAGGAGAAGATAATTCAGGACTATAACAATGCCTCAGTGGCAATTTCTTCCAAGCTAGAAAAGCAGGAGTAGACTATTGCCACCCATAACGTGAATGTTATGAAAATTCTTCACATGCAAAGGCAAGAAAAAAAAAAATCTCGTAAGACTAAATGCAATTGCCTTAGATCCTTGTTTCTCACTCAAATGATGGATGTTCTCTCACTCTTTACAAGAAGGGCTTGCAAAGAATGATTGTATCCAGTAAAACAAATATCTAAAGGTTGATTGAGGAACATAGCTCCCTTCTTTCTTAGGGGTGGGAACCTCAAGAATATGTGCAACTAAGACTTGTTTGTATGTATTCTTTTTGAACAATATGCATTTTGAGTAAATTTGTGAAACAAACAACCTATATAAAACATTGATATCTTGCTTGGATAGGATCATAGAGCACATAATAGTTTATTTAAAAGTTACTTTAATTTTGATACACTTTGGGAATGTTATGTATGTAATGTTGCTAGTTTTTGTGAAGCCCCATTTTGATATAATATAAATTTAGTTATGATTACAATTAAAAAATAAATAGAAAATAAAATAGAAAACATTGTCCGAAATATGGTAAAGGAGCTAGATCCACTGCACAAAAACATAATTCTATCAAGACAAGTCATGCTTGAAGCAACTTCTTTGTAAAAGTGACATATGAGGATCATGACATTCCTCATTTTGTTATTTACATAACAAACAAAAAATCCCTTACCTATGCTCTTTAAACACTATTAGATAGATGTCTTTTAATTTTATAAATTTTATCATAATGTAAAACTAATATGCTTTGTGCAACTTCAAAATAATCCAAAGGTTATTATCTATAGTGTTTATCATAATTCCTTGGTGTTAATTATTATTTAAATAGATATAATTGTGTGGAAAATTCAAAAATGGTTATGTAGTTAGATCATTTTGTGATTTTAGCTCACAATTTTACAAATGGATAAATTTATGGCCCATTAATCAAATGGCATACCTACAGTATATTTTCATCTAGTGTACTTCTATTGTCTCCATCATCTAATCATAACCCATGTCTGTCATATATGATAATAGTTCATGTGCTCATACATCTAAAAATTAGACAAAGAAAAATTAGACATAAGTTGTCATTGATGGGAAAAGCAAAGATGGGTGCAAGCATGTTGATCAAACAACATGACCTTTGGAGCCATTTTCAATATTGAAGATCTTATCAATAACTCTTAGACACTTGTCAAATGGACAAAGCTCAAAAAGATATTTCCAACAATATATGGAAGTCTACAAATGACCCCCTAGATCCAAAGTTATTGCAGATCAAAGATAGCATATCAATATTCAAATATTGCAAAGCTAAACTTGGTGTTAGAACTAAAGCTCGCCAAAATGGTGGAAGGTTTGGTATTTGTTTTAAGTTGGCAGGGAAATAGTTAAAATGCAGGGAAGTTCGTGAGTGCATTGCGCACCATGTGTCACCTCAAACTCATCGGAGAAAGAGCGGGGCCCAAGCTTGCCCAAGGGTTAAACAACAGGGGGGTTTGTGATGGGTTTGATTGCCCAAACCATCGATCATGTGATCAACAATTCTTGTTAAAATTGAACCCCCTCCTCCCTTTACCACGAAATCGCAAAAGGGGGGACCACAAAAACCATCAGTAGTCCAATATGAAAGTGGCACAACAGAAGCATGCAAGACAAGTGGCAAGAGGTGATTGGTAAAGGTTCAGAACTGGGAGGACCCCACAACCACATCACCTTGGAGGTCTGTCCTCAAAAGTTTCAAAGGAATCTCATGCAAAATGTTATAGGGAAACGAATATGGGGAAACAACAATATCCACATTAATTACTGCACAAATTCCCATCTCACCCCTTTCAATGTTATAAAGAAAATTGATGAAAATCATAGGCCCGTGACCCCTTTTCTTTTGTGCCCTTGACAGCTTGGACCAATCGAAGGATGAAATATGGCATGATTTTTTTAGCTTATAGAGGTGAGGTGGAGCCACGGTCAGTCCACAATGGCATGATGACATTAGCATGACGTCATCAAGACACATGGCGCCGATGGGAACATGACACATGGCATGAAATTTGGAATTTCTAGGTGGCCAAGTGGGTCTAGGTGACATGTGGCACCACTTTGTGGGTGACATGTGGCACCACTTTGTGGGTGACATGTGGCATCCTTGCACAAATGGTAGAAATGGTGGCGTTGGCATAACCCCAACATATTTCTTATTGGTCCATGTGTAAAGTTTGTGTGACCCATAGAGACACATCACCCTCGATCCTAGAGGTCCAAGCACCTCGGCAATTTTCAAAGAGTTGCATGATTTATTTTTGGGTTGATGTAGCTTTGGGACACGACACTAGATGAGGTGGCATACAGCTAGAGCAGTGGACTAATTGGAGGCACATAAGTGGAATTGGAAGGCATCCCCACTAGGACACATTATCCTAAATGGTTGAACCCCGACGATTTATGGAAGAGGTGCAAAGTTTTTCTCTGGGATGACGAGACATCGGGACACGCTGGCATGAGATTTGGCAAGACACATCATCCTAACATCATGGTGATTGATTAGGACACAGTCCCACATGACAAAAAGCCTGGCGGAATGACCCCAAGATTTCTCGAGGGTGCTCCAATGGTAATTTATGGGGAAATGAAGTTGAGGTTTGATGACTCACTCTAGCACCGGTCCTATGGATATAATATGATCAAGGGTGCGCGCCTAGCATGAATGGGTCAGTGGTTTTGGTGGCTTTGCACCATTTTTGGTGGCTCAACCAAAACTAGTAGAGCACATGAATGAGTTGGTAGCTTGGTTAGTGACATGGGCAATTTGGTGTAGTAGTTGGCAGCTTTGGCTAAAACTAACAGTTAACTAAAGTTGGAATTGCAAATAAATGTTCTACTAAATGTTGTGGAATTCGAGAATTGCAAATTTGGGCAATTTAAATTGGATGTTCTCGTAGAGACAAGAGATCAAAGGTTGAAGACTTCGAGAACAAGACTAGAAGATTTGATAGGAATGTTACATAAGCAAAAATAAGGATTTATGCATGATAAAGAGTTGAAGTTAACTAAAGTTCTAAAAACTAAAAATATCGGTCCTTATTCTTTATAAGCATATCTAAATTTGCAAGAAATGGATTTGATGTTATTGTTATTAGTGTTGGTGTTGTGTGTGTTGATTAAAGATCAAAGGATGTTGAAGGTGATTTTGTGGTGATTAGGGCGTGCGATTAAGAAGATATTTATTGGTTGAATGTAAGAGACTGGCCTTCATGATCTAAGTTTGAAAATGGAATGAAAGATGAATCAAGGAGGTCAATACAGTGGCAACTTGTGGATCAACGATTATAGCTCCTTCTAGTGGTCATTGGTAAACAATCATGGGTAGGAGCTCCTTTCAATAGCAGCTGATAAATCAAAGGTTGTAGATCCTTTCAGTGGTATTAGTAAACTAGGGGTAGTTGCTCCTTTCAATAGTAGTTGATAAATTAGGGAGTTGTAGCTAGAGAAATTTGTAATAACAAGTTGAAGCTTGCCTTCGTGAAAGTAATTAAAGTGAATATTGAAGAATCTATATTTCAAATGTGTGCTTCTTGTGTTGATCCTTATGATGCTTATATGAATGGTTGTTAAAGTGTTTATTGGTGTCCTACTATTCTTTACTTGTGAAAGAAATTTGTTAGAAGTTCTCACAATATTGATTCACCCCCCTCCCCCCCCCTTTAGCATTGTCTCACAATATTGATTCACCCCCCTCCCCCCCCCCTTTTAGCATTGTCCTAGTTTTTTATATAATTGGTTTGAAAGCAGCCAAGTTACTTCAGATTAGTTTAACAACTAGAAGAAAGATCAAGGACCATGGCAAACTGGGAAGGAGGATACATCAATAGGGCACCTATGTTCAATTCAACAAAATATGTTTTTTGGAATGTAAGGATGAAAACCTATATTCAATCTCTTGGTGTTGATGTATGGGATGCAATGGAAGAAAAATATCAAAAGCCTCAAGCCGTAATTACTAGAGATCAAAAGATGGAATTTACATGCAATGCCAAAAGTATGAGTGCTTTAATTAGTGACCTACCTAAATTAGAACTAGTCAAGGTCATGGACTACACTACTACAAAAGCAATACCAGACAATATGAGTAGCTGCTATGAAGGTGTTAACAAGGTAAAGAAAGCCAAATTTCAAGGTTTTAGAATGCAATTTGATTCTTTGAAGATGCATGATGATGAAGATATTGCTAAATACTTTCTTAGAGTTGATGAGGTTGTGAACACTATAATAGGTCTCGATGAAGAATTAAAAGAGTCTGTAGTAGTTCAAAAGGTGTTGAGATCTCTCCCTGAGAGATTTAATTATAAAGTTTCAATCATTGAGGAGATGATAGACCTGGAGACTCTCGCTTTAGATCAACTACTTAGCACTCTTACTACTTACGAGATGAGAATTTATAATGGAAAACCTATAAAAAAAGAGTCAACCTTCAAATCATATAAGAATCCAAAGGAAGAACACAATGATTCATGTTGTGAATCAAATGAAGAGGAAGCCAATTTCGTGAGGAAGCTCAAGAGAGGCTCAAGCAAGTACAAAGCTAAGCTACCTTTCAAGTGCTTTAAATATGGTAAAGTAGGCCACTATGCTTCTAAGTGCCTTGAAAATAAGAAGAATGAATATGACCCTAGAGAGAATATTAGAAAAATACAAAAGAATAGAGAGAAGTCTATAAAGAAAAGCTTCTACATCCACGACTCCAACTCCTTTGCCAGTGAAGGAAACTAATCATCATATGAGGACAAAGCTCATGAAATATTTAAATGATTTATACTCATGGCCATAGATAATTTGGAAGTTTAAGTTATTGACTTTGATGGAGAAGAGGTCAAAGTTGACCTAGAAGGTGAGTTGGTTTGTTGTCTTGAAGAGATTCAGAGGCTGACGAAGAAAATTAAAACACAAAAAGAATTTTTTATTAAAAACAAAGTTGAAGTAATAGAACATCTCCTTGTGCAAATTGAAGAAGGCAAAAAGATCCAAGAAACTCTAAATCAACAGCTCAGTGAGAAAAAATCAAGCATGTGAAAGGCTTGAAGGAGAAATTGTTTTTCTAAGGAAAGAGCTTGAAAAAAAAAAAAAAACCCAACTAAGCTTTAATGAGAAATTTGGAAAAGGAATTGAAAGCTTAAATGAGCTTCTTGAAGCTCAAAGAGTCTCCAATGACAGAACTCATCTTGGATTTGAGGCCTAGTCAAGCTTAGTATTTGATGTGAAGGGAAATAAATCCATTACTTTCATACAAGCATTAAAAAATGCAAACAATGTAAGAATCAAAGATGAAACAATGCAACAAAAAAGAGAAAAAGGGAGCACGTAGTCCAATTTTCAACAAAAGACAAATTAGTTGTTGCAAAATAAAAGGAGCAATTTGACTCAATAAAAGTTAAATAACATAGGAGAGACGAATTAAATTCCCCAACAAAGAGATCCAAATCCCAAACAGGCTCAAATTTCTCATAGAACAACTCAACAAATCTTTAGAAATCAATTTTCTCCTACATATGAAGGTATATTTCTAGATTATTGTTATACTTGTACAAATTATGGGCACAAGGCAACAAATTGAAGGGTGAGTCTATCAATTAGACAACTCAGGCCATGAAGAAGAAATTTACGCCAAATAACCAATTTATTAGGCAAAGGATGAAGAGACCCAAGTACAATAACTCGTTTTCCCCACTGAACAATTTGATTCAATGTTTTATTTGTCAAAACTGTGGCCATAGAGCAACTGGTTGTAGACTTAGAAACAAAAGGTTTGATCCAAAAATCAAGCAAACAAGCTAGAGACCCAAAGTCTAGAAGAAAAAGGAAAAAACATAAAACTGTAAAGTGGTTTTATATGCTCAGAATGAAGGAAACCGTTGGTGTGTTGACAATGGTTGTTCCAGACATATGTCAGGAGATAAGAGCAAGTTTTTGTCATGGAAACCTGTCAACAAAGGTAATGTAACCTTTGGGAATAATGCACCTGGTAAGATTATGGGTAAATGGGTAAAGGAATTGTCATCCTAGTTGATGGTAGAGGTAAAGCCAAGGATGTGTTGTTTTTTGATGGGTTGAAGCATAATTTACTTAGTGTGTCTAAGATGTGTGATCAAGGCTATGATATGTTGTTCAAAGCTAAAAATTGTCAAATTAATTTTGCAGGCATAGGAGAGATAGTAGTTGCAGTTATTAGAACAAAAAACAATGTTTATGTTCTAAAAGAGAAAATAAAGAAGTGTTTTTTATCAAGGATTGATGAGAGCAGATGTGGCATCAAACACTTAGACATCTGAATTTTGATAAGACTGTCAAACTGAGCAAGAAGAATGTTATCATAGATTTACCAGAGCTTTCAAAGCTAGAAAACACGATTTGCAAGCCCCGTCAAATTAGAAAACACGTTTGAGTATCATTAAAGACCAAGGAGAATTCATCAACCAGACCAATGCAACTGATACATATGGACTTATGTGGTCCTTCAAGAACTTAGACACCTTCAAGTAATTGTATTCCATGTTTATCATTGATGATTTCAATAGAATGATGTGTGTAACATTTCTTAGAGAAAAATCGATGGCCTCTGAGAAGTTTAAAAACTTTAAGGCCATGACAGAGAATGAGACTGATTGTAAAATAAAGTGCGCTCTAATAATGGAGGTGATTTTACTTCAAAAGAGTTTGATGATTTTTGCAAGCAACACATCATCAAAAGGAAAATTACCATAGCAGAGACTCCATATCAAAATGCTGTAGCAAAGAGAGCCAATAGATCAGTTCAACAATTGGCTAGATCCATGATGGGAGAAAGAAATATTCCATAGAGATTTTGGGTTGAATCCATTCACACAACACGAGTGATTTTAAACAAGGCACACTTAAGACCAAACAACGATAAAAACCCATATGAGTTGTGATATGGAAGATCCACTACGGAGTATCGTTTCTAAGTATTTGGGGGTAAGTGTTATATCAAGAAGAACAATGAACTTAGTAAGTTTGATTCAAGAGCTGATGAAGGTATTTTTCTTGGGTACTCTCATAATAGAAAAGGTTATAGATGCTACAGCAAGAATACAAAGAGAATGGTTGATTGTATTGATGTTGAGGTTGATGAGCACATTGAATCTAAAGAAATCAATCAGTAAATATTAGCTCCAATGATCCAATCAACAATGATGAAAAGGTTGATGAGCCAATTTTAGGTGAAGACATTGAAGAACCCCTCAGTCCACAATCCAAAGATCTTGCAAGGTATGTACAAAAACACCACTCAACTGACCAAAATGTCGGTGACTTGAATTCAAGTGTTTATACAAGACGAAGATTGTTAAACCCCCCTACTCAATTGCACATGGCTCTATTACCTATGATGGAACCAAAAGATTTTTCTCAGGCCAACCAAGATAATAATTAGTTAAATTCCATGGTTGAAGAGCTTGATTAGATTGAGAAAAACCAAACTTGAGAGCTTGTTCAAAGACGAGCATATAAGAATGTTATTGGCATGGAGCGGGTCGTCAGGAACAAATTGAATGAACATGCTGAAGTGGGAAGAATCAAAGAAAGGTTAGTTTGCAAAGGTTATACACAAATTGAAGGCTTAGATTTTGTTGAGACCTTTTATCATGTTGTTCGATTAGAAGCAATTCATATGTTTTTGGATTTTTCTTGTTTCAAGAAATTTAAGATATATCAGCTGGATGCCAAATCTTCCTTTTTAAATGGATAATTGCAAGAAGTCTACATTGAGCAGCCTTGTGGTTTTCAATTATCAAATCATCTTGATTATGTTTGCAAGTTGAAAATTTCCTTGCATGGTCTCAAGCAAGCCCCAAGTGCTTGGTATTCCAAGTTGGATTGTTATTTGCTCAAGTGTGGTTTTAAAATAGGCACAACTGACAGTAATTTGTATGTGAAAACTAATGATGGAAAATTGTTAGTGATGTTGTCTATGTTGATATTATTTTTACCAGTGATTTAGATTAAATAACATACCAACTTGCAGCTGATATGAAGGCAGAGTTTGGGATCTTTATGCTTGGAGAAATTTCTTATTTCCTTGGTTTACAAATTACACAATCTTCAAAAGGAATTTTTATCTCACAAAGCAAGTATCTCAAGGAAGTTTTGAAGAAATTTGATATGGATGAATGTTTGTTGGTAAGCACTCCAATGATCACTGGATGCAAACTCAACAAGAGTGATGAATCACCAGAGGTGGATCGGACTTTATATAGATATATGATTGGCAACCTCTTATACTTTACCTCCACTAGATTAGAAATTATGCAAGCAGTTGGTATTGTTGGAAGATTTTAGGAAGCCCGTAGATAGAGTCATCTCCTAACAACAAAGAGGATTCTCATATATCTAAGAGTAACAATGGACTATGGACCCTGGTACCCTATAGGTAAATATTTTTCACTTACTATTTTTACTGATGTTGATTAGGTAGGTGATGTAAATGACTGAAAAAAGCACTAACGGTGGTGTTTTCTTTCTTGGTGAATATCTTGTTTCATGGTTGAGCAAGAAGCAAGCTTCAACTTCTCTCTCTTTATTATTGAAGCGAAATAAATAGCAACAACTTCTTGTTGCACTCAACTATTATGGATGAAGCAGACTTTAGAAGATGTGCAAGTGTTATATGATTAGCATATACCAATCATATGTGATAATACAAGTGCAATCAACATGTCTAAGAACCTTGTTTTCCACACAAATCCAAAGCGTATTCCAATTTAATTTCACTTCCAACAAGTTGAAAATAAGATTATCAAGTTGGAGTATGTATTTACAAAAGAGTAGGTAGTTGATACATTCACCAAACCTCTCCTAAGAGATCAATTTGAGCACTTAATGTTGGAAAAAATAACCATGTTCGTTCTTCAATAATGTACTTGAGTCATTATGTAATGTACTTGTAAAAAGAATAAAGAAAATAATAATAATAATTATTATTATTATGACTTATTAAAGCATGGGTTTCATGCTTGCGTCACCATGTCTTAGGTCAAAGTCTGTATTGAGGACTTCTAGGATTTATTCATAGTCTATAGAATTATTGTACATTTAAAGAGACCCTTCTTGGGCTTTTGAATCACGTAAAAAGGTTAAGTATTGAGTCAAATATGAATTATGTAACCTCCACACCATGTCGGCCTAAGGCCATATTCGACCCCACAAAAAACCTATAGAAGGAAGGACATCGAATTCACTTAGAGAATCAATTCTTATCAAGTTCAAATTCTCTCTACTGGGTAGAAGTGTGAAAATCTTGTTGTAGGGCAGAAGTACGAAGTGGGTAGCTAGGAAAGTCTGTTGCCAACAAGTCAAAGTGAATGCGAGTTTGAGTGAGTCTAAGGAGACAAAGAAAATCAAAATTTTGGTGGTGGTCTCTCTCTATTTTGTGCTCTAGATTAGGAGATCAAAGTCTTCCAAGTTGGACTGCTTCCAGAAGCTGTTAGTTGCTGCATAGTCGAAGTTGCTGAAGAGGTCAAACTTTTGGAGGTTGACTTGTTGTGGAGGGAAGGTCTTGTCTTGGTCTAGGGTGAAGAGTCTCAAAGAATACTATTGAAAGGAAGAATTACTTTGACTGGGTTTTCCCCTTGAGGGGGGCTTTGCCCTGGCATGTGCCTACATCTTGTGTCCATTGTCTTATGTGTTGCTTCTTTTGGTAATTGTTTGATGGGCTTAAGAAATAAGTTATAAAGAATCATAATAATAAGAAACATCACAAGTAATTATCAAGATCAAAAAAATATTTACTACCTTTCTGATTTTTCAACACTTAAGGCAAAGATTGGGAGTAATTCCTCTTACCTCCCTCCACTAGATCTTCCACAAAAGGAAGAAGGGTAGCTAGCAAGCACTTATTATATCAAAAGGAAGTTGCCAAGTCCACAATATCAACAAGACAGGGGGAGCTAAGTTGCACAAGGGACATATTATTTTCTCTACCATTGATGTCAAAGGGGGAAGAGTACCAAAAGGGTCATAAGTAATAGAAGTACACTTTGCTTTTATGATTTTTTTTGGGTGTTGCCATTAATGCCAAAGGAGGAGAATGTTAGACATAAGTTGTCATTGATGTTAAAGGCAAATATGGGTGCAAGAAAATTGGTCAAAGAGTAGATACTTTGGAGCCATTTTTAGTTTTAAATATAATCTCAATATCTCTTGGACAATGCTCAAATGGATAGAGCTCAGAAAGAGATTTCCAACGATATATGGAAGTCTGAAAATGACCTTGTGGATCTAAAGTTATTGCAGATCAAAGTTAGTCAACCAAAATTCAAAGATTGTAGAGCTAAACTTGGTGTTAGAATTGGAGCTTGCCAAAATGGTGGAAGGTTTGGTGTTTGTCTTAAGTTGGCAGAGCGATATTTAAATTATGGGCAAGTTTATGGATGCATTGCATGCCATGCATCACCTCTAACTCATTAGAGAAAGAGCAGGGTCCCATGCCCACCCAAGGGTTAAACAACAGAGGGAGCCTGCGATGGGATGGATTTCCCAAACTAGCGATCGTATGATCAACAATCCTTGTTAAAATCGAATCACCTCATCCCTTTTCCATGAAACCACAAAAGGGGGGTTCCTGAAAACCATTAGTTGTCCAATATCAAAGAGGTGTATTGGAAGCATGGAAGACACATGGCAAGAGGGGATTGACGGATGTTTAGAACTGGGAGGACCCCACGACCACATCACCTCGGAGGTCTTTCCCTAGAAGTTTCAAAATAAGTTCATGGAAAATGTTCCGGGGAGATTAATCCGGGGAAACGACAATATCCCTGTTAGTTTCTGTACAAACTGTACAAATTCTCATCTCACCCCTTTAAATTTTATAAAGAAATTTGACGAAAATCGTAAGCTCGTGACCCCTCTTCCTCTGTACCCTTGACAACATGGACCAATTAGAGGATGACACATGGCGTGATTGTGTTGGCTTACAAAGGCAACATCAATGAGGATGTGGCACGTGGCATGCAAATTTGGTGTTTCTAGGTGGCTAAGTGGGCCAAAAAATAGGTGACACATGGCACCACTCTATGAGTGAATGCGGCATCCTCGCACAAGTGGTAGACATGGTGGCTCTAATGTAACCTTGAAAATTTTCTTATTGGTCCATGTGTAAAGTCTGGGTGAGCCATAGGGACACATCACCCCGGATCCTAGAGGTTCAGGCACCTTGGTAATTTTCTAAGAGTTATGTGTTATATTTTTGGGTTGACGTAGCTTTAGTATATGGTGTTAGACAAGGTGGCATACAGATGGAGCGGTGGATCAATTGGAGGCGCATAAGTGGAATTGGAAGGCAGTCCCACTAGGACACGTAAATCCAGATGATTGAACCCCAACGATCTACAAGAGAGGTGCAAAGTTTTTCTCTGGGCTCACAAGGCACTAGGACACATTAGCACGAGACTTGGCAAGACACATCATCTCAACATCATGGTGATTAGTTAGAACGTAGTCCCACATGCCATGCAACCCCGACGAAATGACCTCAAGAATTCTCGAGGGTGCTCCAATGGTAATTTATGAGGAAATAAGGTTGGGGTCTGACAGGTTGCTCCAACACTCGATCTTGTGGATATAATGTGATCAAGGGTGCAAGCCTAGCATGAACAAGTTGGCAACTTTGGTGGTTTTTTGCCTTAATTAACGGTCAACAAAACAAGTAGAGCACATGAACAAGTTGATAGCTTGGTTAGCGACATGGGGAATTTGATATAGTAGTTGGTAGGTTTGGCCAAAACTAGTGGTTACCTAATTTTGGAAACGCGGATAAACGTTCTACTAAATCTTGTAGTATTCCAAAATTGAAAATTTGGGTAGTTTAACTTAGATGTTCTCATAAATATAGGAGATCAGAGATTGAAGACTTCAAGAACACACCTAGAAGACTTAACAACAGTGCTACATAAACAAAAATAAGGATTTATGCATGATAACGAGTTGAAGTTAACTAAAGTTCTAAAAACTAAGAATATTAATCCTTATTGTTTATAAGCATAATTGAATTTGCAAGAAATATATTTGAAGCTATAACTATTGGTGCTAGTGTTGTGTTTGTTGAAGATGATTTTGTGGTGATTAGGGTGTGTGATTGGGAAGATATTTGTTGTCTTTATGTAAGAGAGTGACCTTCATGATTTGAGTTTGAAAATGGAATGAAATATGAATCAAGGAGGTCAAGCATGCAGTATCTTACAAATCGGGGGTTATAGCTCCTTCCAGTAGTGGCTGGTAAACAATAAGGGGCATGAAATCCTTTAAATAGTAGTTTATAAATCAAGGGTTGTAGCTCCTTTTAGTGGTAGCTAATAAACTAGGGGTGGTTGCCCCTTCAGTAGTAGTTGATAAATTAGGGAGTAGTCGCATCCTTTTGGTTGTAGCCAGAGAAATTTATAACAACAAGTTGAAGCTTGCCTTTGTGAAAGTAATTAAAGTGAATATTGAATAGTCTTTGTGTAAATTATGTGCTTCTTGTGCTGATTCTTGTGATGCTTATATGAATGGTTGCTAAATTGTTTATTGGTGTCATAGTTTTCTTTACTTGCAAAAATAATTTGTTAAAGGTTCTCACAATACTGTTTCACCCCCCCAGTATTGTCCTAGTTTTTAACACTAATTATAGCTCATGTTTGTCATATATGATCATAGTTCATGTGTTCATAGTTCATATGTTCGTAGATCCTTAAGTGGAACACCCTCCAAAAGTAATCATTTTTAACAAGCACACATTGCATCACTTTAGACATATATGTTCGTATGTAGCACCCAACCCTTTCTTCAAAGTGTTTCTCCTAGATTTTTGTGAATATACCCCCACTTTGTCACTACTTTCAAGTTCATTAAATGCAAGTTAATCAAAATCATTAGCCAAAATATTTCTTCACGAACAAAACAAAGTGATCTAATGTTTAATTCTCGCGGCCAACATACCTTCAAAAGTAACCATTTAACAATTATGGTGGAGTTGCAACAATCTAAGTTGTAGCAATATGTACATGGAGTTGTAGTAGATTCAAAGAAATTGACATTTCATTCAAATAACACTTCAAATTGAGGCAATTTTCAGTGGGTGTGTTTATTTCCATTTAATGTCCTTATCTACTAAAAATCACAACAACTCATTGCACATATCTTGAGATATAACAAATAAGCCACTATAGGAGTTGCAAAAAACTATTGTTGGTGTAGTAGAAAACTTTGTTAACCAATTTCTTGCAAGTACAAACTTGGATGAAATTTTGTGAGCATGTTTTTACTATTTCAATGCTTCTCCACTCCAAAAATCAGGGCCATGTAACACACAAATATCAAGATATAACATATAAGCTACCATAGGAGTTGCAAAGAAATTTATTAACCAATTTCTCACAAAGTACAAGATGAATTTTGATGAAATATTGAGAGCAAGTTTTGACTACTTTAATGCTTCTCCACACCAAGAATCAAAGCCATATAATGCACGAATCTCAAGACATAAGAAAATTGTTTGTAGGTGATGATGCTTAGTTTCTCTAAAATTATAAACTAGTTTTGATTGAAATTTTGCAGGTTTGTTCATATTACCATAATGATTTCCTCCTCCAAATTTCGTAGCCATCTCATAGATGGTTTGGAAAATATTCTCAAATCAATTTTTGTATTTTATATAAAGAAGTAGTGTGAATGAATGAAACTTTAGTAGAAGTCTTTTTCTTGTCCTTGGCACCCTAAGTTGGAACTCTACCTTTCTCTTAATGTTCTTCAACTTAGATTTTTTTTCAACACACTAAGCTAGAGCAAGAGCACAATCCATATTTTACAAGCATTCTCCCCCATTGTTGCACTTTTGCATGTTATTATGCAAACAAGGTAGAGTTGTCAACACGAGAGTCAACTAACTGGCACTCACTCCTACTCCATCTTCCATTTTTTGCACATGCTCAGAATTCCACCACTACTAATCCTCTAGACATTGGTCCACCTACAAATGCTAAAATCCATATACATGCCAAAATTTTTCCTTCAAAGGTTACCCAAGGACTAGCTCCAATTGCCTTCCCCTATCTTTTTCTCACAGTGCCTTAAAAATTTGTTCTAATAGCTGACAAGCTTGACCATTCAGCAACTGCTATAACACTATGAGTTGTTGCTTGAAGCTTTTTCATTATAGTTATTGTTATATATCTAACAGGAACTCAAAACATTTAACAACTTGCAAATCTTTTCATCTCCTCATACCTCTTTCTCCCAAAATAGCTAGCTAATCTTACCACCAAAAAAATCAGCCTTGAAGGGATAAATTAATAACTCAAATAGATGAAGAGAACGAATGCTTTCTTAGCTCCTTCACATGAAGCTTTGCACCTTTAGTTGTAACATTTCTCAACAACATTTACTATGCTAGTAATCACTTCATATGGATAATTTCTAATGCTAGAAAAGACAAATTATATTCCTTAAGTTGCCTCAACAGGGGGTCTCTGTTTTCCAAAAATATGCAAGCTCATTGTTTCCATTTTCTTGAAAAATTAGTACCATTGATAATTGTACTTGGCAGAGAAAAAAATACATGTTTTTGTTCACCTCATTCAATTCCAGGTCGTTTTCATTATGAATGAATCCATTCTTCCACCACCAATCTCTATTTCAAACAACTACCACCATGTTGATGGTGTTGGAAGTCGATAATAGGGAAGGAGGTCTCCTCGATGTAAAGTCCCAATTAGACCCCACACCATTTGGAGTAGGAGCCCCAACCATAATATGGTTTGTTTCCAAGTTGGTGGTCTCAAAGATATGCCTCGACTGCAATGAACACATAAGATTACATATGCATGTCTTTGGTGATAGCAAGAGTATGAACTTTGTGAGATATCAAATGTAATGTATGAAAGGTTCATTCACATCAAAGGGAAATAAGTGAGATCCTTAGAAGAAAGTAATAATACTATCTTAGAAGAGACACACTAGCATACAAAAAATTGTTGGTTAACCTGCAAAATAGTTCACAAGATAACAACGATCGCGATAGCATAAACAACACGCATTCAACAAGATACATTCTAAGGAAAACAAATTAGTTCATTAACATTAGCGTAAATGAAACAACATACACCACAAACATATAAAGAATAGTCTTACTACCTTCACGACATATGCATGAAGGTGTGCCGACTTTAAGAGTTTCTTATTATCAAGTGAAAGCTTTAGGCAGAAAATTACATTGATATAACATTACCCCCAATAATGGAACATGAGGTCAACACTTGCTTCCCCAAATAATGATACTCTTCCTATGCTAGACTATAGAAGCGAAGGTTCCAAATCTTTGGTTCCAAGCCCTTTGCTTGAGTTATGAAGGTTTATTTATAACCAATGAGATGACTCTTCATCTCCCTTGGTGACCTTTGAACTTCCCCCATGACTCTTGGACTTCTTTTGTCTTTTCTATGACTAATGACTCTTCAAATTGTTGGTTTGTGTTATATTATTTCCACAACTAGCCCATGTAGTTAACTGGGGGATTAGAGGGGGGGCGGAGCCACCCTTCGTTGCGCCAATTGTGTAGCGGGGGAAGGGGGAGGGGGTTAAAGGGGGTTTGAGGCATACCTGTAACCCCACTTTATGGGGTCCGGGGCAACGCCC
>APFE031436822.1:6270-44925 GCA_000404065.3 Pinus taeda | reverse complement strand
CGGCAAAATATCGGCTATATTTAAAAATTTGAAAAAATTATTTTTTATGCTTGCCGATATTTGCCGATATTTTCGCCGATATTGCCGATAAGATATTTTCTGGACCCTCGCTGATATTTTCCCGATACCGATATTATCAACACTGGTAATGATTGATGAGGAACTAAGAGTTAGTATTTTATTCCACAGTCTACAGCGAGTATTCCACCACAGATGTGGCAGCCAGCTAGTGGGATTGTTATGACTAATGAGATTGATGATACGAATCCAGAAGAAGCTGCTGGGATTGTTATGACTAATGAGATTGATGATACGAATCCAGAAGAAGCTGCTGCTTATATAATTTCAGTTTTGGTTGTCTGCTTAGGGGTTTATTCTCTAATGTCTCACCTGTGAATATAACTGTTCTGCTTTTCAACTCTCAAATTGTGGTGTTAGAGTTGGTCTTTCCAACGCCTCCTTTTCCAATGAGCTAGCTATAGTTCAGGATCACTCAAGAAGGTTCTTGTGTAACGTTCCCCGCTAGAAAATTCTTGTGTAATGTTCCCCACTATAGTCTAAGAATTCAAAGGCTCCCAATTTATCTGAATCACTAGTTTCATGGCATGCTAATTAGTGATTCATTGCAGGTCATGACAACTTTCATGCCACCTGCAGTCACTTTTCTGACTTTCCACCCTCAGAACAAATAACATCATTGCAATTGGCATGTAGGATTCATCAATTCAAATATACAATGTATGCAATGTTCGAGTTGATGAGTTGCTGCCTGTGAATGTATCGTTGAATTTAAAATTCTTATCATTTTCTTCATTGTACCCTTTTACCAAAAATGACCTTTTACAGGTGAAAACAAAGTTAAAGGGGCTACCAAAAGAAAATCACAGGCCTGGCTTTTTCACTTGTTTTGAATGTGTTGGTATCTTCTAGAGCTGATGCCCATGTATATTGTGTCTTTTATTATTATATATAGTTTGACTCCGTGATGTTCACTTAACTCACAACCATGTCTTTCGGCAGCTATGTCTCTGGGCATAGACGGGTGGGACAAGCGAAAGTCAAAAGTTGTACCAGTACAGCCAGGAAGATCATCGGCTCCTGTGGGAGATACAAGAGCTAGTTGTGCTGAGAGCCAGCTTGCTATATATATTGTTTCCAAGTTGGAGTGCTTGCGCAATGTAAGTACTTATAAGCAGTCTTGAATTCAAACATAGACAGTTTATATAATGTCACTTACCTTCTGCATCTGATTGGATGACCTTGTTACATGGTTGCATTGCAGTGGTCTCCTCATGATTCCCTATCGACTCCTATTTCAAGTGCCATACTCATTTGACAAGCGTCCTAGTTTAAGTGAGATTCTGTGATGGTGCAGTTGGAGCGTTTGATGCAGAAAGCTCGAGGCCTCACTGTCGCATTGCACCTTGTGCATATTTACCATCGGGAATGAACAGGTAAATGGGATTTTTCGTTCTATCAAGGTTGATACATCTATTTTTCAGATTTGGCTTTTGACAAGGCATACTATGATTTAATTTGTTGTTTTGTTATTTATGCAGCAGTAACGGCTATCCTCTAGTCGTTGTTTCAATCCAACCGAACCGAATCAATTTGCTCTTGGAATGACAGATGGAGGAGTTCATGTTATTGAGTCTTAAGAGTCAGAAGGGAAATGGGGTGTTGGACCTACCCCAGATAATGCAACTGTCGGATCAAATCCAACATTAAATAACCAAGGTTCGAAACCACCCTCAAGGTAGTTCAATGGGAATATAAGAACAATTTGAAGTACGCTGTACTACTTTGTGTCTACCGACTATTTATTTACAAGAATACCATGAATAATGGTAGCTTGTCTTGGTAGTGAAATGCCTCACTCTCGTGTTCCAGTTTTTGAGGCATTCTATTAAGATTGTAATTTTCATCAAATATTGTTCAGCACTGTAGATGGAGGTTAAGCAACTGTAATTCATATGTAAATGAGTATGTAGGTGCAGTCCTGGCCACTATATTTTTTTCTAGATCGTTTAAAAATTGAAAGTCTGTCATTGGAGCGTAATTCATGAATGTTCTTTCCGAGGGTTTCTCAGTATATTTTTAAACCCTTTGTGCCACATGAGTTTTTTTTCTTATGTTCACGTGCATTCAGACGAGCCTGGTTTATGCGACAGCTTTGTCAAACTCGGGAATATTATATTTATAAACTGAATCAACATTTTTGGGTCGACAATAATTGCAGCTCAGATTGAACTTGAAGTGCATGAGTTTCTGCAATTGACTCAATGAGCTTTCTTGTTCGATGACTATTGTTTGAACATATTGATCCATATCTTAATGGAAAGCAAGAATTTGTAAGGAATGCGTGTTTTATTTTTGATGGAGTTGCTAAGGGAAGAGGATCTTCCTATCAAAGTTGTAAGGTCACACATTTTGGATGTCAGTTTAATAGTTGGCTTCATTTATTCCTTTGCTCATTGCTATTTACAAGACTCTGCATTGCTTATAAGTTATAAGCATGTAACTATCTGCGAATGCATGACTTTTTCTTAGCATTCAAACTAGTGAAATTCTATTCAATGGGAAGCTTTGGAAGATTTGGTACCATCTACGTGTCTACTCTGGGACAGTTTGTTTTACTATCAATTGTTTCCTCTACTCTACTTGTTATGTCCTGCTTTATAGCATACCTATGTTTCATGGCAAACACCAAATGAATATAATGTCCTTGTGCTCAGTCACCCTTTAGTAGATGCTCTTAGAGGGTTAGACAAATATCTCAATTGATGAGATGCGATTAGTAGATGCTCTTAGAGGGTTAGACAAATATCTCAATTGATGAAATGTGATTACATCTGGATAGGGATTAACATGATTTTTTATTGTTTGTGAAGTTATTTTGAATATATGGAATTCATTGTTTGTGAAATTATTTTGAATATATGGAAAAAAAGCTAAATTTGCATGATCATGAATCAGTACTTTCAACTCAACTCATATTTCACTGACATGCAGTTCATATTTAACTGCCATACAGTTCCATACAGTTCCATTTCATGGGTATATTATTCATAATCTTCAGGAATCGAAAGATGAGTGGGCTTCCTCCTTTTTTTATCGAAACAAATTATCCATGCAGTCCCTAGAAAGATGAAAGTTGAATTGTACTATTGTTATGAGTAATTTTTGTTGGGCAAAAAAATCGTGAAAATAGACAAGATAGCATATATCCGAATGGAAAACTTTTGATTTAAAGACAATTGTTCAATGCAAGGAGGGATCACAAATAAGTGCAAATAATGGATAACACCACAATAAAAAGATAAAACATCCATGTTTGCTTTGGTGTTATGAAAACATATTTTTCCATTGCAATGAATGGCTTTTATAAAATGTTTGATCCCAAATGCATTGTATGTACGAAGAGAGTTATAAATGTAAATCCTTGTGCATGCGTAGCAGTCCACGGGTTTTCGGCTATATTTAATTTGAAGTGCTTTTGCCGCAATTTCTTTCTCTAGATTCTTAGATTTTGCCAACCATACAAAACTATCATGTCTTTTAGTTAGTCTGATATGCGGTTAACCCCACAAGACTATGATGATTTTCATAAACTGGTTAGTAGTACGTGAAATAATGTTCATCTATAAAACTAATTGTGCTTGTTATGGTTGCTGGTTGCGTCTCAATGCTTTTTGTCTATGCTGGTTTGAGGGGTTTTTGGCATGTGTATCATATTGATTACTTTAATATGTGTTATTTTCTTACAACATATTGAGCTAGTTAAATGTCCATGGTGGGCTAAAATCATAGAGATAGATCAATTGGGTCACTTGTGTCACAGGATAGAAAACCCACCACCAACCACCAAATATGGTATGTGCAATCTCTGTGCTAAATTCAAGAAATGCCTATATTTATGGATGAAATTTTTAGTAAACTTATCAATCAAGATATCATTAGGTGAATGTAACTTATACAAAAAGAATGAACCAAAAACACTGACATATTGGACTAGTTAAATACCCATCAATAACACTGACATATTGAACTAGTTAAATGCCCATCAATAATAACTAGTGCTTAAAATGTTTGGGAACATGTTATTTTACATTAAATGTTTACAATAAAACATTTAAGTAAAAATAATATTGATTCCAATTTATTTCAAAAAGAAATTATCACTTGTATTTTTAAATAAGTTTATTTATTTTGTAAATATTACATATCTATTCGAATTTAAATTTCAAGTATTTGTTTTTAATTAATAATTTAAAGCTCTAAAATTGTTCAACTTTTAAAAAAATTAATAATTATTCTAAAATTATTATTAGTTAAGTGGTGAAAAGATATTAGTTTGTAAAAGATAACAGTAAATTTAATTAAACAGCTACGAAGGCGCTCCAAAATGTTCCCGCCACTTCAAATCCCCTAAAACAAAACAAGCGCTTTCGAACACCAATTGGGCTCAATGGGCCTCCTTCCCCGGGTGACTGAGAAGCAGAGCATCGTAGCTTGTGCACGTTGGGGTTTGTAGTCGCCTTTCCGGCGCGCTTGAGCTAATAAGGACGGGGTGGTCTGGAGGTTGGTCGACTGAAGATTCTTCCCGTGCTTCTAGAGGTGAACGAAGCCGAAGTCTCTATGCATTGGCTTTCGAACTTCGCATCCAGCAGCACATTACTCGCCTTCACGTCTCTGTGCACATTCAAGTCGCCACAACCGCTTTCAATATTCTGCATCTTTGCAGGCTGCTTTATCCGAACAGCAAACGTCGGTCAAAGCCGTCGAAGAACAAAACGCCGGGCAGCCCAGCTGTAGTTGCTCAGAGAACAAGGGAAACCGCTCTCCAAACTGCCGTGAAGAGTGCCTTCTGCAAAATAAAAATAACCATTACATCATCCTATTGAATCTATTACATTAATCGAGTGCAAAACATGAAGCAAAATGCTTGCAAAGAACCGAGCAGGTCGTCGCAGTTTTCTCTACGAACTTCAATCCGTTCCTGTAATATTCGGGGTCTGGAATGGTCTCAGATCCTTTGCCTCCCACAAACATATCATCGTTCTATTTGAGAAAACCTTCATAGCCATCGTGATTCTTGAACTGGGAGAACGATTTCCCTCATCCACAGCCTCTCGATCCAGCAGGTCCTCCTGTTTCGGCTTCTGCGTTTTACGGTTAAACTTCCGACAAATGCTGATCATGGCCGAAGCTGCATTCCTGTGAACTGTATGGTGACGCGAACCCAAGTCTCTGAATGGCGAAAAATTCGATAGTCCATTACATTCCATGGCGCGGTGGAATATTGCAGTCCAGCGGGAACATTTTTGGAGTTCTTGGGACTGCGGCGTTTGACACTTGCCATGCTCGGATTGGCTAGTGACAAGTGTCATTTTCTTGTTGGCGATGAACCTGGCCACCCACTGCATCGCGCCACGTGTCGTCCACGCAACGGTGGGATCTGGGCCGTCCATCGCGCCACGTGTCGCCCATCTACGGCGAGATCTGGGCCGCCTACATCCCGCCACGTTTCGGCCCCGACGGCCAGATCGAGAGGCCTATATTCCGCCATGTGTCGAACATCTGACGGCTAATTCTGAGCGTCTAGGTTGTGCCACGTGTCGACCATCCAACGGTTAAATCGGAGCGTCCAGGTTGTGCCACGTGTCGAACATCAAACGGTTAAATCTGAGCGTCTAGGTTGTGCCACGTGTCGAGCATTGAACGGTTATATCTGAGCGTCTAGGTTGTGACACGTGTCAACCATCGAACGGTTAAATCTGAGCGTCTAGGTCGTGCCACGTGTCGAGCATTGAACTGTTAAATCTGAGCGTCTAGGTTGTGACACGTGTCAACCATCGAAAGGTTAAATCTGAGCGTCCAGGTTGTGCCACGTGTCAACCATCGAACGGTTAAATCTGAGCGTCCAGGTTGTGCCACGTGTCGGACATCGGGCGGTTAGATCTGGGCGTGTAGGTTGTGCCACGTGTCGAACATCGAACAGTGAAATCTGAGCGTCCGGCTTGTGCCACGTGTCGAACATCGAACAGTGAAATCTGAGCGTCCGGCTTGTGCCACGTGTCGGTCTCCCGACCGCTGGATCTGGGCCGTCCGGGTTTTGGCACGTGTCGGCTTTCGTCGGTTGGATCTGGGGCGTCCAGGTTTTGCCACGTGTCGGCGATCGGGCGGCTGGATCTGGGCCGTCCATGTTTGGGGCTTCTGACATCTGGATCTGGGCCGTCCAGATCGTGACACGTGTCGTTCATCCGGCGGCTAGATCTGGGCCATCCAGATTGTGCCACGTGTCGACCATCGGGCGGCCTGATCTCGGCTCTCTTTGGCCACGGGCGCCTGGATCTGAGGGTCCGGTTTGTGCCACGTGTCGACCATCGGGCGCCTGGATCTGGGCCGTCCGGCTTGTGCCACGTGTCGACCATCGGGCGCCTGGATCTGGGCCGTCCGTGTTGTGCCACGTGTCGGCGATCGGGCGGCTGGATCTGGACCGTCCGACTTGTGCCACGTGTCGGCGATCGGGCGGCTGGATCTGGGCCGTCCGGCTTGTGCCTCGTGTCGGCGATCCGGCGGCTGGATCTGGGCCGTCCGGTTTTGCCACGTATCGGGCTTCCGGCGGCTGGATCTGGGCCGTCCAGGTTTTGCCACGTGTCGGCTTCCGTCGGCTGGATCTGGGGCGTCCAGGTTTTGCCACGTGTCGGCGATCGGGCGGCTGGATCTGGGCCGTCCATGTTTGGGGCTTCTGACATCTGGATCTGGGCCGTCCAGATCGTGACACGTGTCGTTCATCCGGCGGCTAGATCTGGGCCATCCAGATTGTGACACGTGTTGGCCATCCGGCGGCCAGATCTCGGCTCTCTTTGGCCCGCCACATGTCCCTCATCCTACGGACAGAGCTTTCGTCCATGACCCGCCCGCCACATGTCCCTCATCCTACGGACAGAGCTTTCGTCCATGACCCGTCATGTGTCACTTATCCTATGGCCAGATCTGTCCGTCCCTATATCGCCAGGTGTCAGTGATCCTACGGACAGATCTGGACCGTCCCGATCGGGCCACGTTCCGGTCATCCGAGGTGTAGATCTGGGTGGTATATATCCGGTGATGTGTCGCTCATTCGACAGTCAGATTCTGGCCATCAACTCCGCCTCCTTCGTCTTACGGCCAGATCTGGCCCATTATAACGTCGCCAACCTGCAAGTTCTGGTCAGGTCGATCTATCCAAGAAGTGCGCGCCAAGTGTCACTCACAGTGTATTTAACTAATTTCCAATATAAGTATTGATTTTTTAATTTGTCTTTGGTTGAATGTGGGATATTTTCAAAGTAGTTTTTCGTTTGAGAAAACCGGAGAGGATGTGTTTTTCGGTAGCAATAGGCTCAGCAACGCCAGCACTAGACTCAGCAACTGCGTTGTCCATGTCTATCCAAGTATAGATCCACTTACTTCAAATAATTGGGATTGCAAATCCTGCAAATCTCAGGGCGGGGCTCGTCACAGAGGTACACGGTTCATCGCACCGAGGTCGAGGAAAAATTTCATGGCAGAAGAGATCGCAAAATTGTTCCTCTGCAAATATGCCCATATCCGGGGCTCAGGATTTTACTACGGGGCTGATCACAGCGAAATTTATCAGGATTTTTGTTGACATGAATGCCCGCAATCAAATGTCCTTGCACAAGGCGTTCTCAACGTCAGTGGAGCAATGAAGAATTATGCGGTCTGGAATTTTATATGAACAAGGTTTGGGAGAAATAATGTAAGAGAATAATGTAGGGGTGGTGTGATTTTTTAGATTTTAAGGTTAGATATAAAGCGAAATTTTGATTTTGGTTATTTAAATTGTTTTTGATTGTATATATAGATTTCATATTTTTGAATTTTTTTTATATAATCCAAGGATTAAACAGAAGTTACCAAAAAAAATTGTGATTTCAATAAATTATTATTAAATTTTAGAAAAATTAAACTTTGAAAACTCACTTAAAAAAACTTCCAAAAAACAAGTCCTTGGACAAGCAACGCCACATTTTAATTAGTAGGCCAGCGTTATTGCAGGGCCAATAGAACCGGAACTTTGCAATTTTCTGATTTATTCTTTCCCACCTACTGCTTTGAGAGCTTAGCTGTTGGCATCACTTGCCTGGTATTCCATGGCTTTATGATTTGAAGAAAAACACATTTTTTGATTTCTCGTATGTTTTCATACTGGGTGAGATTAAAATGGTTCTGGGACTCATTCTTCTTTAGCGTTAACTTTGCTGTTGGCATCACTTGCCTGGTATTCCATGGCTTTATGATTTGAAGAAAAACACATTTTTTGATTTCTGTGATGTTTTCATGCTGGGTGAGGCTAAAATGGTTCTGCGACTCTTAATTATAAATAAACCAAAAAGGTAATGAAGAAAAAGAGTCAACGCTTCCCAATAATACTATGACTGGTGATTGAAATTGAAAAATTTGTAAGACATAAGCAAGGTAAATAGTAACATATTAATTCAGTTGAATATGATAAAATAACATATTAACTCAGTTGGCTCTATGTTTATGTTTGAATTTGAATATGATAAAATAAGATTCAAAAGAAAAAAATCACAAGTTTTGACCAGAGAATTAAGTGGAATTTCATATATATATATATATATTTTGTTTATAAATCTAAATTTTATTTAAATATATGTGAATTGAAATATTAAGAATAAAAATATGGTGAATCATTATATATTATTGATAAATATGTAAATGGGGTAGCAAGTTAAGTGGGTTTGAATGTGGGGAAAACTCCACCATTAAGCACGTTTGAGCCAAAAGCGATCTGGGATGGGAGACCTCCGAGGAAGTCTTGATTACCGGGTGTAAGCCTCGGAAGTGATGATTGACGTTATGTGATTCATTTCACTAGTTTCAATCCCACCTTTTCACCCTTGTGAGCATAATCCGATGCAATGAGTGCTAAGTGGACTATTCAAAAATCATGAGAAATTAGTCAGACTACCTCTCATGGAAATGGTCATAAATGATTTCACTAGTTTCAATTCCACTTGTTCACCCCTTTGAGCATCACTTGATGCAATGACTGCTAAGTGGACTATTCAAAAATCATGAGAAATTAGTCAGACTACCTCTCATGGAAATGGTCATAGATGAATGACTTACTTAAAGCTCTTATGGAAATGGTCATAGATGATTTCACTAGTTTCAATCCCACTTTTTCACCCCTTTGAGCATCACCCAATGCAATGAGTGCTAAGTGGACTATTCAAAAATCATGAGAAATTAGTCACTACCTCTCATAGAAATGGTCATAGATGAATGACTTACTTAACGCTGTTGAATAATAAAAAATGATATCTAATATCCAAAATTGTTCATAATATAGAATTTGTCATATGATTTTTTAGTTATAAAACTAGTTGAATCTAGCAGACTTTAATTATCAAAACAAAATTGATGTATAGGTGATATATACAAGAATGGAACAATAAAAAATAAAAAAAAAAACTCAAGCACTTCCACAAATAATATTATGACTAGTGAAAATAAATATAAGCACAAAAATATATATATATATATATATATATATATATATATATATATATATATATATATATTATATATATATATATAACCACAACATAATGCGAATTTAAATACCAAGAATAAAAAATACAGTAATATTATTGGAAAACATGTACAAAATGATTCATATATTTCATAATCTGTCTTGTCAATTTTTGGCAATTAAATTTGCTGAATTTAATGAGTTTAATTATTCCACAAAACTAATAGACTTTTCATCAGGGTTGAAAATAGGAAAACACCATGGCCAATGAAAACACCTACTTTGGTTTTGTTGCATAGCATCACATTAGAGAATAACAAACAAAGTGTCCGTAAGCTTGAACCTTAGTTTCCCCTCAAAATAACCACCACCCACTTATCATTTATTCTCAAAATAACCACCACCCTACTTATCATTTCAATCACTATAATAATAACATGAATCCTAGTCCATAAAGTACTTCCAAATATTAACAATATCACTGATAAAACCTAAGTTCAATAACTTAATTCACTAATTAACAACAACAAGTTCTTAATCAATTTTTTTCATCAAACTTTTCATGGCAACAACCATGAATTCTCCCATTAGATTCCCATTGCATACATATTCCATTGACTAACCTTTTTTTCCCATGAAATCTTATGGACTCACCTTTCCTAAAATATACAAGTGAAGGATGGTTCAATTGAAAGATCCTATCCAATTTAAACATGCAACCTAAGACCCAACCAATAATGTGCTTGGGCATGTAGTTCAACCTACTAAGTTAACCCATGAGGTTATCTGTTGACTTAAAGGTATTGGTCAACTATATCTTTGTGTATGTATTCTCATTTAACAATGAGAAATGAGTGTTAATGATTTTATTTAAAAAAATGGATCATTGGATTTTATTCATTTTGTGGCAATCAAATTCGTTCGATCAATATTTTTCCCAAAAAAATTCCTACTATAGTGATTAATTTCATACATTGCACATGCAATAAAACATTCAAAATTGAGATACACAATCTAGCCAATCGATCCACCTAAAATTTTGAAGAATACATGTGCAAGGCACCCTATTCTTTTCCCACCCACCATTGTCATGTCTACTTTTCTACTAATTAATAGCCTCCCAGCCAAGTGTTGCCCATCTAATGGCCGAATCTGGGCCAACCAGGGTCAACGAAGTGGCACCATCTAATGGATGTGTGCTGCTCGGTGCCATTGGATGTTTTTCTCTTAGCGTCATCATGATGGTTCGATCTACTCCATCTAAGGCCATCAAATAATTGTCACTTGGTACAAGGGGAAAAATCTCCACTATTGGATCACTGCTACTTGGCACAAGCACAACGGTTAGATCTTCTCCACTATGGTGGCCATGTAGCGACCACTTGGCCCGACCATAGCAGTGGAATCTGCTCTATTTGATCCAAAGGATGGTTGCCTGCCACTTGGTGCCATCTCTTGGTTAGATTTCAATTTAAGTTGTCCAATCTAGATCTACCTACTTCTCTGTTAGATATTTGTCTTTATTACATGGTCGAAAGATATGCCACCTGGAGAGTTCTCTACGTTGAGATCTCTGTCCACTTGGGTTGTCAGTGATCGAGCTTCATGTGCTACATTGACGAATTGTGACTTCCTAGTTTTATGAAAATCTAAATTATTTATTAGTTTAACAACGTGGGAGAAACCAAGCGAACTCACATGTATTCAACTTTGCTATTTTGCTTGATTATGGTGATGCCATTCAAAAGCTACAAATCCATTTATGTAAATCAGGGATGGTTATGTTGAAAATTAGGCATGATGACCTCCTTCTCCATGAAAGACAATGATGAATTGGTGTATTTGGAGATGATTATAATGAATAGACATGTGTTTCAGTTCACTATCAGTTATGTAGACTTTGTTTATCCAAGAACATTATTCCATTGCGACATGGTAAAGGTAATTAAATTTTATTAATTTTAATGAAATTCATACAAAAAGAAATGATTTATAATTAGGAGCATTGTTTATTTTGTGTTTCATTAAAATAATACCATTAGATTAAAGGTACTTCATTAAAAGTATTTTATTCATTATACTTTATTTTTTTAAATAAATATAATATTAAATTAAAGAAATAATGTAAACAAATATTATTATTATTAAAAATTGTTTAAAACCCAAGAAAGAACATATATAAAATTTTCATAAATTATCATTATCTATAATGTTAGATAATCAATATAATTACACACACCATGCACTTAAAATGAAGTTATTAATAAAAAAAAAAAGATTACACAATAAGTGGAATCCATGAATGAGACCTATTATATAATAATAATGTAGTTGAATTGATTGAATCAATATTCACCAATAGAATTATAAATGTGAAAGTATATAAATTTATTCTATGGATAGGACTTGCATAACTTTAATCTCGGCGAAATGTCAATTATGATATAAATCTTTTATTGCAAATTTAGTTTGATGATATGGATGAAAACATGTTGAATAATGAGGATCATGTTGAATAATGCGGATGGACATTTGCTCATAAGAAGTTCAAGCAATTAGTAATATAAGAAACAATATTTATTTTTGTGATTTTATATATAATGTCTAAAATGGAATATTTTGTGGATAAAGTAATATGCTCATTTGAAACATTAAAATATGAATATTTGAAAATATTTATATTTAATTTAAGAGGTTTTTTGAATGTTACATAGCATATTGTGTTAATAGTAAATATAATATCTAATCAAAATTTCTCAAAAAAAAGAAGTGTTTTCTATCCCACTCTTATACTTCACAAGTGTACAATGTCTCGAGGGAGAAGAATGCTTACTTGATAAAATATCACACATTAACTTGCTTAAGGGATTATGATATAATAGTTGTTTGATGTCATAGAAATCATGAGAGTTGTGTCTAATATTGCAAGGGGTGGACAAATATTTGCATCAAGTAGTATCAAATATTTCATTATCTGCGTTTTTTAATTTTTGTTAATATCTTCTTCATTTTTCTTCTCTCCCTCTCTTCTCTTATTTTCTCTTTGTCATGTCACACTATCTTTAATTTCCTTATCATGCCAAATACATTTGGTTTATGATATGTATCATGCAAATTTTTTTTGTTGTGTGCTACATTACACCTTAATTTTTTTCTCCCATGGCAGTCATTTTTTTGAAAAAGTTACACTTGTGGTTGTCGAGGAATTATAATTCGACATTATGAGATGATTTCGACCTATCTAAATTAATCTCACTAGATAACCCCAAAAACAAAATCTAAGTGTTGAGATATTTCCCACTAAAACATGAAGAGGCTATGCTATTATGCAACCCATATTGACCCAATGTTGCAAGCAAAGCTCTAATACCACAAAGTAATGTACCCATTACTGCATGGCCTTAGGAATCACATTATTGCACTATTTCAATCCCCTACTAAGATTTTAAAGAAAACAAGAAGCAAACATTCTCTTATACTATTATTTCTATTATTTTCTATTTTTTTTTCTTACATGGATCTCACCTTATTTGAATGTTTGACGAACCTCGAAAAATTTGGAGAATCGGAAAACTTGTAAACTCCCTAAATGTGAAAATGTGTACCCCTTTGTTTTAATGTTCGAATTTATGGTGATAGTTTACTAGTTTGAATAAGGAACTGGTTTCCATCTTCAAGAACTACATGATCACTTACATGCTTGTGATTAATCACTGAAGTTTACCTAAATAACCCATCATCTCATAAGTTGTTAGTTAAATTATCTATTTATGAGTTTAGGCAATTCTTGCTATGACTTGGTCTGTAGGTCATTCTACATGAGTTTAAGTTATATACAATGGATGTTAAATGAGCATGAATGATGTGATGGTTCATCCTGGGCCCCCTAGTCTACCTAGAGTTAACTGTGGGGGGGGGTGGGGGGGGGGGGGGGGTTGAAATTGAATACTGTTAGTATTAAAAACCACCCGAATTTAGTTGGTGGTATCATCGTGGAGACTTTCCCAAGGTGATGTGGTTTGGTGTGGAATAACATGCGCAAACATGACTAGGCTACACGTGGATGCCATATGACATTATATAATTGGTTTAACTTCAATACAACATAACTATCAAACTAAGATTCAAATTGAGATAAAATTTATATCGTCGAAAAACACTCGATAAGTTGGACATGGTGGTATCAAAAATCAATTTCACAAACTTTAGAAAATGCATATTTTTGGTAAGCCCATCTTCATAACAAACTTTAGAGGTAAGGTCAAGTCATAAGTAACACCTTCCACAACTCGAGATAGTACAAGGGGGTGGGAGGGAGTGTCACAATGAGACCTAAATTTATATTTTAATGACTAATAGCAAGTTAGGATCAAATTTAGGAAACCATGGAGTAATAAAAAGGTTTACTCAAACACATTATTATAATCAACATTATTTTAAAATAAAACAATAGAAGAACAATTGGAGCAAAGAGATATCTTGATGCCAACTCCTTATGAAAGTTCATAATTTTCAAATTTGTGAACTATATTACTCCCTCCTAATGTAAATACTTAACTACTTCCATCCCCATGGAATAAATATTTGTTTGTTAGGATTCTTCTTTAGAATCCATAAATTATTTTCCTAATTTGGCATATCCAAATGAGCAATGTTGAATTTCTCTAAATTAATGTTTGTTATAATTCTTCCTCTTGTAATCATTCAACATCGTTTTCTCAAAAACTTCCTAGTTTTTTTCTTTGGTTTGTGCCCCTTTTTAGAGAATTAACTTGTGCATGGGAAAATTATATTATAGGTACCCTATTTATTGAAACATTTTACACCAAAACGTTGTATTCACATAATATAGAACTTGAGTTTATTTACAATTTTCCCTCTTGAGAATCAATTTGTTTTAACATCTTTTCTAAGCTGCATCTCATGACAAATATGGACATGTATGGAGAAACACAATAGTGCTATCTCAAATTTTCTAGTACCCTAAAAAACTAATAAATAATAAAAATATAAGGGTGGGTTTAAGAATTAGACTTAAATTGACATTCAAATCACTAATATGAAGTTAGGATTAAATTTAGGAAACCGTGGAGTAATAAAAGGGTTCGCTGAAATCACTTTCTTAAAATCTTCAATATTTTAAAAATAGAACATGTTGGCCCTCAACATTGTCATTTTTAATTACCCTTTACTTATCCCATTCTCTTAAATGTTATACTCTTTTAACCTTCAAAACCTACAATATTGATCCTTAATACACATAAATAATGTGACAGTGTACTATGCTTAATTTCTTAAAATCTTATGTCTTTAACTAGGCTAAAGTGTATTTTGAGGTTGTTTTACTAATGATGGAATCCTAGTTCACTTTTAGTAACAATATAAGGGTTTTGGTACCAATAAAACCATGGGAACAATGCTTGCGTATTTGTGGCCATCCACACAAAGGGTTAGCTCTTCAAGTTTGTCGAGTACTCAACAACGTGGCAAATTCCCTTATGTCATGCGTTTACATCCTTTTTGGAAGTTCAAGGTCAAAAGGAGGCATCAATGGCTCTATGATACATGTTGTTATAACAAAACCCTATTTTTTTTATCACAATTACAATATACTTGGGATCTGATCAGCCACATCATGTCGAGAGATATCCTTGTTGGTATTTCAACTATTACAAGGATAATTTTTCCTCAGATATAGGTACTGAGTCTTATCTTTGTGTCATGGCCTTTCAAAGGCGCAATTGAATGTAATACTCATTGTAATATCTATAAATATAGCTAGGAATTTTAATGTTGGGGTTGTCAGTGTTTCTAATCACGTTTCTAGACTTTGTAAACTCTGTGTATGTGCTATATATCAGTACACCTCATGTAACTTGATCTTAGTTGATATGAGACTCAAATTTTGATCTATTGTTTCACATTGATTTTTCACTTCATGTGATTGTAGTTTAGCTAGGCACCACTGTGGGAGGGCTCCTCACAGTTCCATTCTTGATTGTAAAGTATTTTATTTCATTTATGTTCATATCAATTTCACATTTATTATTGTATACATATGTGTTATTTTATACAACACTTGTATGGTTAATGGATTGATGCTCATCATTGTTTTCATTGTGTAGGTCACATGCATCGTAGCATTATACAAAAAAATTAACTTTTATATAATCAAGCTTGACCCTTCAATCATCATTATTTATAGTATTATGTCAACTATCTTGAATATGAGGTTTTGATTGCAAAATGAAGAAATATTTTTATTAACCAACTTGTTTCTATTCATGTATGATGATCTGATATTTTGATTATGTTCTGAAGTCAAGATCAAATCAATTGTTTTATAAGAGACAAATATCACTATTAGCAATCTCATTTTTATTTGTGATTAACTAAAATTATTCACCTTAGGAGTAATACAACATTGGGACTTGAAACAAAGTGCTCTGTCATGCTCTTTGGTGAATACCCTTGGCTTGATATAACCCTCTGAGTTCATAAATGATAGTCATTCTTTTGCTTTGATCATGGAAAGCGATTCAAGCTTAGGAACCAATTTAAATTTATTGTCATACGATTCAGAGGTATAATAGATCTATGTAAACAAACTTTGATTTATGAAACCATATGGTTTGTGACTAAATTCCGTACACTGGCATATTTATTATTGCATAAAGATTTTGCATATTCAACATGGTTTATGGTATGACAATTAGAGTTTGATTTACTTTCTAAACAACTGCATTGTAAGGTGTGTTTGGTAAATGAATAAGTAATTGCTTTGATAGTCATATACCCAATTGATGCCTTATGTTTTGGATGATTCATATTAGTTCAAAGATATACACTAAAACTCTTGCTTGAGCAAACATTAGTAGATGACCATATGATAGTTTTGGATTAGATTTTATTCTAGCATTTCATTTGCACACCTTACTTTTGATTTCAGTATTTGGTTTCAAGAACTAAACACCAAAACTAGAATCCTTCATTCTTCAAGTCCAACAAGCTATTGATTGCATAAACACTATTTTGTGAAGTGAAAGATTGCATTTCGAGGTTGTGCTAGGGGATCTGAGACAAGGATTGACCAAAAGATCTTTAGTTTCAGTCTGTTTATCAACATTCATTCTTTTCTTATGCTCATGTTATTTAGTTGTTATATTCAATTGATCAAGTAGTTATTAGCATTAAATTAGATTAAGATATAATCCAACATATATTTTGCTGAAATATCCAAATATTACGTTCTCGGTTCAATAACTAAATGTTGGACATACAATACATATATTTTGCAAACATTTTTTACGTTGTTTCCAGGGAAGTGCTAAAAAGGGATTAGAGAATTTGTAGCTTAGTTTTTTTCTTAATTTTGCTAACACTTATGATTTGGGAGAGGAGAAATAGTAAGATGCAAATATGCTCTCATTTCAAAATATTTGAAAAGGGTCCTAGTTGACCGCATCCACTTTAGTGGGTTTTTCCAAAGCCTCATTGTTTTGGTTTAGTGTTTTTTATTTTTATTTTTATTTTATGAAAGTGTGTTTTATTTTTAGTTTGATTCATGGAAAGGAGAAGCTAACTTATGATGAACATATAACTAGTGACAACAAGTCTTAGTAGTATGAGATCATCCAAGTACATGAAAAGTCTTGCTTTGAAATTTTTTCTTTCAATATATTTCATTTACATCTTTAAAAAGTTTTATTTGGGTGTTTTAAGAACCTCCCCACCCCAACACCCACATAATAATGCATGTGCTAGACAAGTATTATCAACCAACAAGAAGGATTCAAGATTAATCAAGACTTTCAAGAATGATCCTCCAAGAAATCTAATAAATTATAGAAATTGTTGGGAAATTCTCTATATCTCATGAAGAAAAAATCTTTGCATAAATCATACATGCACTCCAGGAAGCGATAGAAGGGAAAAATATCCATGGGCCACCTCTACAAGAATATTCAAGATCCTTCTTTGATCATCCTTTCCAATTTACTGAGGAGACCAAAGAATAATGGATCAAATATGATGAAGAACAATCATTAGAACCTGGCATCGAAGAGTTCTTGACATACCTATGATCATATCCATCATGCACCCAAGAGATCAACCATTTGAAAATAGAATATATGCATGGCATGGTAGACGAGGACATATAGAGTGGATTAGATGAGAAAGAGAGCCAAGAGCATTATGACTACATCAAATATTGGTTCTAGACAATTATTAAACCAAAATAATTCTCTCCTCTTCAGCAAATCTTCTTATCATATCATCTGAAGTAGTTGGTCTCTCATGCTCTGATATACTACATTAAATCCTAATTCACAAATTTGAACATGAACATAATTGTTATCTTTTAATGCACATGGCTTCACTGGAAGTACTTTGATACTTGAAGGACAATGTTATTTTTCAAGTAGGATAGGGCAATATAATAAATAAATGAATAAAATAGTAAAGATAAAAAAAAGTCTAGTTGTGAAAACTAGGAAGTTGACACAACTAGATAAGGATCTTGCTTTAAAACCAGGCCTCATGGTAGGAAACATTCAATATAGGTTATGTAAGTTCATATTGGTTCCAATGGCTCTTCAAAATATTCTTGGTTTTATGTTTGAGTTGGATGATGTGGGATTCTTTAAGGCCCACTTTCCAATAGATCTCGTCTCATCGACTTTATCACTTTATCAAGGACCAAGATCTGATATATTTTTGAGTACCTTAGAGTTTTCATATATAAATGGCAAACTTCCTCACTGAAAAAAGGGAATACCTCAATGTCTCTTGATTTCCATATCTCGCAGGTGACTTAAATTGAACACATCCATTCATACCTATCAAAATGCACTCTTGCACCTTGAAACTCATTAACATTAATGGTGAGTTGTCTCACACTAATTAACGACGTCCATCAATGCTCGATAATCCAATTATATCTTTCTATGTTTGACTTTAGAAAAATTCATTCTCATAGATATAATTGTACTAGGTATGGGTTTATGGTACGTGATTCTAACATGAGTTGCAACAACATGCCAAAAAGAAATGAGGGATCCAATCTCCAACATCAACTTACAATCCTCTAGTTTCCAATATTAATCTGATTTTATTCAACTTTCAGATTCGATTCGAGTGCATTGCAATGATCAAAGTTATAAGAATTGAAAATAAAACTGGTACCAGAATAGAGTAAGCAGTACCAAAAATCCTCTAAGTTATATTTTTCTTTCCAACATAGGTGGTTTGTCAGTCTTCCACCTTCATATTCAACATCAATATTGTCATAAAATTGTATTGATAATTGGATTATTCTAGAGGTACAAATCTATCTCTAATTTGATTTTATGTGTCAGAAACAAAAGGATTTTTATATTTATAAGAAAAAGTCTTCTTATACCTCTTTTTGTTAAGTACCCTTTCCCTTTTTCATACATTCTACCCCTAATTTCCCATGTGCACACATCTCTATTCAACCTTATATGTATAATTTTCCTATTCAACTTGATTTCCTACAATTGTATAAACCTATTGATCACCTTTTATATAATCTACGAGTGTTAATATACCAAAGAAATATACCTTATTTGAATTAAATTTGTATAACGCATGTAATTCCCCTCCATTCACTATAATGATAACTCGTTTTTTGTCCCGCTTTCTAAGCAATGAGTCATTGAGCCTACCCTAAGATTGACATAATTCACCATTTTTAACATGCATATGATTAGAATCCAAATCAGAGTATCGAAGCTGTCGATGAAGGAAGACATATCAGGGTCTCATAATTCGAAGCAATAAGGAAGTGGAATATTACGATTTATTGTGTAACCACAATCGGTGCAACACATGGTGGTTAATCAACATGATCTGGCTACTCAAGCTCTTGAAGCATTACCAAAATATATTGCATACTAACAATGGTTTAATGGGTCTAAATGGAAAAGGTTCTTTGCACAATTTTAGGGGCATGTTGATTAGGTTACCTTTCATTTTGCATAAAACTCCGATGGCCATGTTTCTCAAATTAGGGACTTAGTCATGAGAGTAATGAAGGAAACAATGTCCTGGGCCACTCATCTACCCAAAACCGTAGAAAAGTGGTTTAATAATAGAGCGCTAGATAAGAATGTTTCCAACGCATTCTTGAAGCCAAAACACCAGGATGAAAATTGGACGAAAGGGATACTTAGGACATGGCTCAAGGATGAATGGATAAAGCCAAGAATGATTTTGCAAAAAAATCTAACTTGTGAAGGAAGGTATACTCTCACTCTTCAATACCATATTCATATTTTGCTACACTTCCAGTCAGGTCAAAAATTGAATTTCCCTTGCTATTTGTGGAAAAGCCTTGGGAAAGTGGAAAATCAAGTAAAAAGGAATAAGAAAAGTCCTCTTAAAGTATGCATGGACTTGTCAAATGTTGATCTTGGAAGAGCTTAAGGATTGAAATGTAACTTGGGAAATTTTTATAGATCATAATAATTTTGTGTTGTAATATCAAGAAAATTTTGAAGAACAATACCCAGAACATGGCCTAACGATGCAAACCATGGAGAAAATCCAACCCAAATTGAAGCTAGGATAGTTTACCCTCCTCAAAACAAGTCAAGAATAAAAAAGAGTAATGCAATAAATAGAAACCTCGTAGTTCCTACTCGCTTGTCACTCGTAACATGTTTAGGCAATACGATATTCAGATACTGTAATGTTCCTAATGGAAATTTTACAATGATAAAAAAGACATGCGAAGACAACGACACATAAATTTTCAGAAACAAATGCACATGAACTGGATATTTCTGCAAATCCCCAAATGCCCAATTTTTATTAATAATATTTGTTGTGGTACAATGAGTCAAGGAAGGTGCACTTGTGATTACACAAGGCAAGCTACAAGCACCGAGTGATGAGTACAAGAAAGCCCGACGGCTGCAATAACCAACTCCTCCAATAAACTACATTGCTACTCTAAAACTACACTACTACATGACTTCGCCCCCTAATTTTCCCACTCTAGATTTCCCAAAAAATTCTAGGAATTTGGGATTTTGATCCTTACCCAAAACCCATAGAAACCCAGAAAGGGTTTCTCTTGGTTCCAACCTTCAAAAAATGACCCTTCACAGCTTGGTCTTCCTTCAATTTCGAATTCTGTTGCTGCCACTGATCTTGTCAATCTCTGCTCTCCCAACTCCAACAATCCTCCTCAAATTTCCCTCCAAATATCTCCCAACACCCCAACTCCAAACTCCCCCGGATGGTGCTGCCCCAAAGAGTCTCACTCTAATGACTGCACAGTCATGGAGGAGATGATGCAATCCTGCGTATGATGAAATGAAAGTTGTGTGTAGGATGGACCTCTTATTTGTAGCTTCCCTCTATTCTCCTAAAAATGATGAAATGGTGCTCCTATCTCCCCAACTTCTCGAAGCACCTCACGCTGTGACTCACAATCCTTGCGCTGTTATGTTGTTACTCCCCCTGCCGCTGCTGGTACTCGACTTACAGTTGCTGTAACTCGACTCCCTGATATTGCTACGAATTGAGATGAAGTAGAATCCATCTTAGGGTTGGCACTCGAAGTCCACTGAAGCAAGGGTTGAGATCTCTACTCAGAGATACTCGTGTGTTAAACATCACAATATTGGCTTAGTTGAACAACTAAGGCAAATTTCATTTTCAAATAGACAAAAGACCCCTATTGCTCCCTCATTCCTTCCTTTTATAATTGTTGACCATGCATCCCTTGTGGGTCCCTCCACCAATTCAATTTTCCTCAAGGAATTCAAATTCCTTCTTCCCCAAGTGCGTACTTCATGTGGGCTCCATATTCCACTACCAATTTAATTTTCTTTTCCTCTAATGTTGGTGGCCTCCATTTCTCCCAAATATTAAGTGGGGACTCCCTCAACCCACTTTTCCTAAGTTTTCATGCCAAAACATTCCTAATGCCCAAATTGAAAAAATGGGATTTCTTCTTAACAAAATTAATTTAATTGGGGACATTACAATCCTCCCCACCAAAAATTGCTTGTCCTCAAGTAATGTTTGAACAAGAACCCTCTTGAACAAAAGGAGAATTTCATAGTCGTTCCACATATGGATACTGATGAAGGTCACAGATAGGGCTAGTCCAAAATCATTCCAATTCTTGATGACTGCTTTATGCGATGTGCCCTTACCATAATCTCGGGACCTACCTTCGTACTTACTGTCACAAAATTCTTGAAGGGTCAAGGCCACCTGAACATCCTCTCCTAGAGATTGATACTCCATCCAATAATCTGAAATATCTTTGTTCTGTTCTGATGGCCCACAATTTCCTGCTTTCCGCCCATCTAGGAACTGGGGGAGACAAGGTCAATCTTCTGACTAGTTGTCCTAGTGCTAGTATGTCCGAGGGTATTAAGCTTAATAGGAACATGGTAATTACTTCCTTCTCCAGTTGGTGTTGTTGTTGCCACTGAGCAATTATAGTTTGCACGGTTTCTTCTAGATACTGCTGCTTCCTATCCTCCATTGAATCCTTCCCTAAAGATCCTAGGTCAATGATACCAACCCATATGCTCACAGGCTGGCAGGATGCAAAACTCTCATACCACTGTATTGTCCCTAGGGAATTTTTGCCCTTAGGGTTATATAAAAATCACAAAACAAATTGACTAATTCTCAATCTCCCTTTTAGTTCCAAACAGATAAAGAGAATCACAATCATTTAGTCAAGCAATAGGTTTTCACAAAACTTCAATTGAGCACATTAGTTCCAATTTAACAACTTGCCTCTAGGGCTATTTTACCAGTAAGCCTGGTTGTATAGTGGCAATCCTTTCAATATAAACACTGGTAATTTTATGTAAGATTGCAAAAACACTCAAACCCTAATCAACCAATCTGTCCCAATACACAACTTACAAAATGTTTGTAATCTAAGACTGCTTAACCAGGACTTCAATTATTTTAGTTACTCTACCAAGCTTGCTTACTTGCTGTTGCCTTCCACTGCAGCTTCAACTACTCCAAAATCTTGATACTGTTATTGAACTAGAACCCTCACTGCTCAATCCTACACCTTGGTTCTTCCTTTGTTGCCTTAGCAGTATTCTGTGCCCAAAGAAAACTCAGCGGGGTAGGCTAGACTCTTCCACAACTATAACTTAACCATCATTGTCACAGACATGGGGCTATTATTGGTTTTGCTTTCAAATCTGCTCGCTATTGTTATATAAAAAATTAGTTAATTAGTAGTTATTAGGAAAAGGGCATGATCATTCACCAAGAGGCACCCAGGGCAGTATAAAGCCAAGGACCTCCCACAAATTGTAATCATCTTCTATCTGTTTAATAAAAATAAATATGAATTTGCTGAATAGCTGAGTTAAATTGTGCCATATGGTATTAGAGCGGTTCCAATCCTAGGTTCCTGGTTATCCGCCCCCTTCTCCGCATCCACATCCTTGCCCTCGTTCCTATTCAACTCCACTGTTCTTCACCCCGCCATCGTACACCCTCTCAGTCCATCTCTCCCCACATATCCGCTGTCATCCTCACAGTACCGTGAATCACATCATCCACAGTTCCGCCACACAGGGGTCGATCCAAACTATCACTGCCACTACACAACCAACAGAGCAAATTCCACAGCGTCGACGTCCCTTCCGCAACCCACAGGCCGAATACACGTTGTCATCTTTCCTGCCCTCATCTTCCATCAACCCTTCCACCTTTGCAATCATCGACCTCTGTCGCAATCCAAACTATGTCTGTTCACGGTTGTCTCCCTCGGGTTTCGCTCTGTTGACCATGAACTTGCCGTCACACACTGATTTTATTTTATTTTATTCAATATATATTTTTATTATATAGTCACATATAAATCTTAATTAAAATTTTAATTAATATTTATATAATTTAATTATATATTCAATTGTTAAATTAAAATATATATTGTATATTTATATAAAGATAAATAAAAAATAAAAAATAAAGGAAGTTTAAGCTGGCTGACAAATATACACCCCCCACAAACCCGTTCAATGTCGTCGATGATAATGATCGATTTCAGCAAGAAATTGATTGGTCTTGAGAATAGGATTACTAGCCACTCTAATGATTTTAACCAAAAATTAGTCAATCTCAAGAGTAAGGTTACCGAACATTCCGACGATATCAAGAAGCTTCAGGATACGATAAATAAGATAGAACAACATCTCGGGAAAAACTATATCGAATCCAAAATGAATCGTAATCAGACAATGACAATGTTGACATTTATTTGTGACAGGATGAAGATTACACCTGAACAACTATTCCAGGATGATGGAGGTAATCAACAACACAATTCATCAGATTCAACAGATTCTCATGAAAAAACCGAGTCTCCAAAAAAATCATCCACACACCATCAAGAAAATAGTAACACGAATTTTTAAAATAAGCAGCTCTAGAATTCATTCACCAATCAATACCCTATTTTCACTCCATTGTTAGCGATCTATCAACAAAGGGCAAAAATTGAGCTACCCAAGTTCGACGGTAACGAAAAATGCAATGTTGTGTGGCTAAATAAAACATAAGAATATTTTGAGATTTACGATTTTGAAAATGATGACGAAAAGATTAGGCACGCTTCCATGAAATTGGAAGGAAAAGCATATAATTGGTATATGTGGTGGAAGAAGACGATATTTGCTATCAGTTGGATAAAATTTAAGGATGTGTTCTTTGAAAGATTCCAAGGCACGAGTACCTGGGTTATCAGAATATCGTCTAATCCAATCATACATCTCCGGAATTAAAACTCATCTACAAGTAGAACTTGAGCTTCATGACATTATGTTAATAAAAGTAGCAAGACAAAAAGTAAAAGTTGTTGAAAAGAAATTTGCACAGATACTGGTCAAAACTGGAAAAAGTATGTTCGAGATGAAGAATGCCCCAATCTATGAATACAAATAATACAAGATATGTTCCACCACATCTTCGTGAAGGCCAAAAATCTAACGTGGAAATGCAAAGGATGAAAAAAGGCAAGTGCAAACGTTGTGGCGAAAAGTGGGACCCTAAACATAGGTGTGCTAAAGGAAAAGAGACAAAGAACCTATATAACTATGAAGCAACTAATGATTCAAACAATGATGAATTAGAGATAGAAGGAATAGAAGATGCCCCAGAATTCGCTCCAGAATTAGATGATGGAAGCATTCCGCAAGTGTCATTATCGGCTATGGCAAGTATATCACAACCCCAAACTTTAAGATTAAAAGGACATATACAGAACAACGTAGTGGTTCTCATTGACTCCAGTGGCACCCACAATTTTTTAGACTCAACCATGGCAAAGAGACTCAACATTTTCACATTTCCCATGCCAACATGAAGGTAAAGGTAGTCGATGGTAAGAAGATTGAAAAGGTAGGGAAATGCCATAAGGTCAAATTGTAGATTCAAGACTTTAATTTAGAATCTTCGTTCTACATTGTACCATTAGGGGGAGTAAATGTGGTCTTAGGTATCCAATGGTATCCAATCCCTCAACACCTAGACACTTACTTTACCAACCATCAAGAGAAGTTTATAAGCTTTAAATGGGAAGGGTAGAGGTACAAGTTATACAGATTCCAAGCACCAGAAAATCAAATCATGTCATCATCCCAGATGATGAAAATGATTCGAAAAGGAGCACCAACTTATGTAGTAAAATGTCACCAATTAGAAATGTTATTTGCAAAAGTGATCAGTGAAGAGTCACCAGAAGTACAAGAGCTAATTCAGAAGCATGAAAAAATATTCCAAGACCTGCCCATGAAAATGCCTCCTAACAGGGAAATCGAGCATAAAATATAAGTCAAAGCAGGATTAGACCCGATCAACATCAAACCGTATCGATATCTGCATCACCAAAAGACTGAAATTGAGAGATAAATCCAAGACCTTTTAAAATGTGGGATCATCTCGAAAAGTAAGAGTACGTATGCTACTCTAGTGGTATTGATAAGGAAGAAGGATGGAACATTCAGGTTATGCATTGATTATAGAGGATCAAACAAAATAACAATTAAAAACAAATTCCCAATTCCCTTTGTCGACGAAATGTTGGATGAACTACATGGCACAAAATACTTCTCAAAATTGGACTTAAGGTCAAGCTATTACCAAATCAGAATCAAGTTGGAAGACATACCAAAAACTATGTTCCGAACACATGAAGGTCACTACGAAGTTAAAGTAATGCCCTTTGGGTTAACCAATACACCAACAACATTCCAAGCCACTATGAACGAGTTATTTCGTCCATATCTTAAGAAGTTTGTATTAGTATTCTTTGATGATATTTTAATTTACAGTAAAACCTGGAAGGCACACCTACTACATTTGGATAAAGTTCTTACACTACTGAAAGAGCATCAATTCTATGCCAAGAAATCCAAATGCACCTTTGGGAAGGAAAAATTAGAATATCTCGGACACATAATATCCCATGAAGGAGTAAAAGTGGACCTTAATAAAATCAAGGCTATAAAGGAATGAACCAAACTAGTTAATATATCCAGGCTAAGAGGGTTCTTAGGATTCATGGATATTACCGAAGATTTATTAAAAACTATGCACATATAACTGCACCTCTAACAAACCTTTTAAAGAAGAATTCATTTCAATGGAATGAAGAAATAGGAAGGTGTTTTGAAGAATTGAAGCAAGTTATGTCTAACGCCCCTGTATTGGAAACTCTAGATTTCTCTAAACCATTTATCATTGAGTGTGATGATTTAGGGTTTGGTATAGGTGCAATGTTAATGCAATAAGGGCATCCAATAGATTTTGAAAGCATGAAGATCAATAAATGAGAACGTCTTAAATCCACATACAACAAGGAAATGCTCGCTATTATGCACGCTCTGGCCAAGTGGAGACAATATCTTTTGGGAAGTAAGTTATCCATTCAAATAGACCAGAACAATCTCCAACACCTCCTCCAACAAAAAGCACTTTCTGAAGAACAACAAAAATGGATTAAAAAAAATGCTGCCTTTGACATGGAGATATCACATAAAAAGGGAAAAGACAATGTAGTAGCAAATGCCCTGTCTAGGAAGGATGAAGAACCAACATTACTTGCAGTGTCGGTTGTTGTTCTTGAATGGATTAATGAGATTCAAAGTGAGTATGCCAGGGATCCAGAAATAATTGCGATAATCAATAACCTTCTAGACAACTCAAAGTTTGAATGGAAGAACGATATTCTATGGTACAAAGGAAGAATCTATTTGAATTCAAACTCCAAGTTTAAATCCAAGATACTCAAGGAGTCACATGATTCACTGTCAGTCGGACATGTAGGATTCCTTAAAGCTTACTACAATGCACTTCAATCATTATTTTGGAAGGGGATATGTCACGATATTCAGAAATATGTAGCTGAATGTGACAAATGTCAAAGAAATAAAAGTGAAAATATTATGACACCTGGATTACTTCACCTCTTAAACATTCCAAATCAGAAATGGGAATAAATATCAATGGACTTTATTGAGGGATTACCCGTATCTAAGGGCAAGGATAAGATTTTCGTAGTTGACAGACTCACCAAATATGCTCACTTTATTGCAATGAAGAAATCGGACTCAGCTAAATGAATCACTAAGATATTTTGCAAAAATATTTATAAATTACATGGTTTCCCGAAAGTCATTGTGAGTGATAGAGATGCCAAATTTAAGGGTAATTTCTGGAAGGAATTGTTCAACCATATAGGAACCTACCTAAATTTGAGTTCCGCTTACCACTCTCAAACAGATGGACAAGAAAACATTGCAACACGAACATAAAAATCTTGTGGATACGCATTACAAGGAAGTAATGGAAAAGGATGAAACCTCTCGCCTCAAAGACCACGTCGAAAAACTACTTGCACAAGTGAAGTAGACTAAGGTCACAAAGAAAGAACTCAAGAAGCATTTATCAAAAAAAGAGGAAAATTTATGTTTGAGGAACCTTAATAAAAAATTATTAGAACAAATCAGAGAAATAAAAGATGAAAAACTTAAAAGTCAAAACATTAAAAATAAGGTTGATGAATCAGAAACCAAAGAACTTCTACGTCTGAGAAACCATAATCAAAGCATACTCACTCAAATTAAGAAACTTAAGGATGATAAGAAAGCATTAAAAGACAAGTTAGAACAATTTACTCAAGAAAAAATATCGAAATCTCCAGTGGTAATAGTCCATGTTGAAGATAAGGGAACATATATCGATCTAGTGAATATCATAACTCAAGAAGAATGCAAACTAGTTGAAGAAAATATGCACTTAGATGTTGCAGTTCAGATGATAAACACCCCAAGTGAAGGTTTTGTAACCAACTCAACAACATCGTCACCTGAAATAAATAAAAAAATTTCCACACACTTAACAAGGGAAAGTGAAACCAAAAAGGTTCCCTATCGACATCTGAATCATGAGAGTAGACAACTCAACCAAGCTACGTATCGGGACCATTCAGAACAGAAACAACAAACTGATGTTCCAAAGAATAGTGATGTAACCTCAATCCAGTCCTATGATGACAAGTCATTACAAAATTCCAATGATCAGAATATTCCACAAAAGATTAATCTAGGGTGGTCTGATCCCTTCTTTGTGCGACAATTTTGTTTCACTTAGAAGATCATATCAACTTGTATCGACGGAGATGACTGTTCTGAGACAAGAAGACATTCGAAACTGAAAAAGAGATCAAACCTTTTTCATCGACAAGCTTTGAGGTCAAATATTTTTGAGGAGGAAGGCAATGTTATGAATAAATATATAGGAAATAATTTAAATGATAATAATAAATAATGATTAGTTAATTAGTAATTAGGTTGAAGATTCATGTCTAAATTAGATGTGACTCTCCATGAAGAGACACATGTTTGGTATATAAGCAAGCATCTCGCTCTCATTGTATCATCATTCTTATTCATACATTTAATATATAATATTTGTATCTTCATGGATATAGTCATATTCAAAGTCTTCTGGAGTAATTAATCTGTAGAAGGAACTTTGTTCGCTTCAGCTACTATTTGGAACAAGGTAGTTACTTATTAGCGTTTATCCTTTTCGATCCATGACACAAGAGCCATACCTTCTTGTGATTTGCTAGCTAGGGAAATAACTCTTCTCTTCTTTTGTGGTTAGCTACTGCAGAGGGAATCCCTAACCAGACCTCTCTTCTCAATAGCTGGATTGTCACAACTTAGGTTCTGACCAAACCTCGTTAGAATGCCCAAAATGAGGCCAAACCTCGCTCAACCACAATAATACTTCTTGATTTTCCATGCACATGACTACAAAGAGGGTTATTGTTTTGATTAGATGCTTGAACTGAATCACTATTCCTCAAATGTTTCGTTATCCTTTTCCACAAAATATTTCCGAAATAGACAACCCAAGACTTCTCTTCTTGAATGCCATAAAATCCAGATGAATTTGTCTCAGAACAATTGTGCCAAACAAATGAGAGAAAGGTAGACTAGCTAGGGTAGGATCATCACCACCAAAACCAATCAAAAGAGAGATAGGGGTCTTAAAACCCAAAGAGCCTCGACTCACAAAACAAAGATATATCCAATTCCAATGATGAGAAAATGATTTCTCCTCTCTTTTATTTATAGATTATTTATGGGGTCTCTTATCCTTATTTAAGTGAGAGGGGATTACAAGCTTCCCTCCACTTAGCCCCAATTATGACTTCCACCACAAGATTTGCCCCAATTACCCCAATTTACACAATGTTTCCCCAAAAACATTGGACAATGGGTTTCCCCCTTTATCATTGACTATAGCCTACGGGGTTGGATAGGCTACTTCGTCCTCCCTTGGAAAATTAATTAATAGGAAATATTACATGGAAGCAACATATGTTGGCAATACTCAAGCACAGGTGTTTGGTTGATCAAAGATACCCAAGCAACAACTATGGGTAGAGATCAAAACAAGTATAATGAATGAGATAAAAAAGTAGTGACACTATTTATATTGTCCATAATAGATGAAATGCTTCCTATATTTTAAACAAGGAAGACTATAATAGCAATTTGGAATCATTTGCGAGAGTTGCATGAGACTTTGGACAAGAACAAAACTTTCTTCATAAAGAATATACTATTTTCAACCATAATAGATGAGAATGCATCATTCCAAGAGCATTTACTCAAGGTCAAGAATATCAGAGGAAAATTGTTGACCATTAGTCAAAAAATGGAAGAGGACGACATGGTGGTAATTACACTAAAAATATTACCATGTGTTTATGAGTGCTTTACTGAAACCCTGGAAATCAACGCTATGAATGTCAATCTAAAGTTTGAAGAGTTGTGCAATAAGATATTATTCCAAGACAAATGGAAGAATTAGTTTTGTAGTAACGATGAAGCAAAGGGTACATAACAGGACTTTGCATCCGATGTTAAGGGTAAAAGTAAGAAGGCAAAAAAGAAAGGGAAGGGAAGCAGTGGAAATGCAACCAAGATTCCAAAGAACATCACCCATCATTATTGTGGCTAGATTGGCTAGCACTGTAGAAAAGAGGTTGTTTGGTCAGAAAACCAAGTAGGGAGGGCCATTAGCCTTATTGTGGCTAGATTGGCCATCACTTTAGAAAGAGGTTGTTTGGTCAGAAAACCAAGTAGGGAGGGTTGGCTCATGCCATAAAGTAGACAAAGGAGAAGGAATCGACTTTCTATGCATTCATGGCCAAGAGACAAGTTGATCAATGCAAGTCACTGCGTGGTATGTAAATTCAAGTGCATTACAACACTTTACTAGTAGGCGGGATTGGTTCAAGAAGTACACTGCTTATATTTCCTCTAAGCATTTAGTGATCTCTGGTGGCGAGGAAGAGTTCATGGTACTAGGAAAAGGAAATGTGAAAATGTCTTTTGGAGGGAAAATGTTGATTTTACTCAATGTGCACTATGTATCAAGCATAGAGCTTAATCAACTCTCAATTAGTTAGATTATAAAGCGCTACCCTCATCTACATGTCACCTTTAACTATCACAAATGCTACATAGTTGACAAGGAGAGAAAGAAGACTATTGCTCTTGGTGTGCAAGATCATGGACTTCTTCGGCCAATCGACATAGGACAAGTTAGGGATAATTCATGGGTAGCCAAGACTGGATCAACCATCTATACAATTTGGCATCAGTGATGGGCACCTAAATTTGACCAACCTCCCAATTGGCTCATAAGAATTTAGTAGATGGATTTCCTAATATCCAACAACACATACATGGTTTTTATGGAGCTTGCAAACAAGAAAGCAACACAAAGCTCCATTTGATGAAGGACAAGCTTGGGAAAAAGGGAGTCCATAAGTGAGTTAATCTAGATGTTTGTAGACCAATATACACATCATCTATCACTTGTGCCAAGTATTTCCTTCCTTTTTTATGACTACAATACAAAAATATGGATGTATTTTTCAAGAATTGAAACCTAATAGTGTTTAATAAATTTCAAAAGTTCAAAGTTTTCAAAAGTTCAAAGTTGTCCTATTATTGTATCCTTTTTTTTTTACTTTATTAGATCATAGATTTAGCTTTTGCATTTTCTATGAGTCATGTGTGCACTCCTACATTGTACTCGTATTAATTGTATACTTCAGACCCACTAACCTATTTATGGTCATTTGTTGGACATTAACAAAATTATTGTATCTTATATAAAGAATTAGTAAATAAAAAGTCATGTTGTAACATTAGTACTCTTAGATCTAATAATAGTAGAAAAAATTCAAAAGAATTCAACAACTTTTCTGCTAAACATGATATAAAAAGACAATTCACTACACCGTACACTTAACAACAGAATGGAGTGGTTAAGAAGTGGAACTACACAATCACAAAGATGGCCAAGTATATGATAGTAAACAAGTGTGTTCCATACATGTTTACAACAATCTATTTGCCAAATAGATCTCCAACTATGGCAATGAAGAAGAAGACCCACATGAAGCATGGTTTGGGAGGAAGCCCAAAAATAGTTTGTTGAAAATGTAGCGAAGTAAAGTCTTCTATCTTGTGCCTTAACTAGTGAAGACTTCAATCTTTCTTTCTCTTGCATACATGTGAGATCATGAGATAGACTTCAGTTGTGATGAGTTGATTTTCAGTTCACTGGAATGGTCATCAATAGACTGCATGTGCAATGTTGGAGCTTCAATGTGTTGGAGTCTTCTTCAATTAAACTACCAGATGAGTGGGATGAGACAAGTTCAATTTGGATGAGTTAAGACTTCAGAGATAAGTGAAGATGGGACGAGTTAAGTCCTTAGTTAACTCGGTTCACAACTAGAGAAAATCAACGAGCACCTCGAAGCCAGTTAACTGAGAGTCAGTTTAGGTGTAACTGAGACTTGCTCCAGTTAATAGGGAAAAGCAACTTGTTGCACCAGTGTGAAAAACCATTTGAACTTGGCCTCTTGCATGCATCGAAAGTCTATTAAGGCAAAGAAGGACAAAGGCACAAAGATTGATGATTATTTGTTGATGGTATAACGCATTGATTGAGTTGCAAAGATCAAGAATTTGAAGAGCGAGCTGAGACTAGGTTAAGCAAGAAACAATTGTGTGAGGACCGAGATCAAGAGGCAAGGCTGAGAGCAATTTCTCAAGGTCGAGAGCAGTGATAGGTTGAGAACAATTTGTGGATTTGAGATTAGTGAGAAGAAAGTTGAGCCCTTTCTCAAAGGCTATTTGTTGGCAACAGCAGTAGCACACTGAATTGTAAAAGATTTATTTGCTCAAAGTACAATCAATAAGATGACCACAACAACGAAAGCAGGTTTTCCCATTTGGGTTTCCTGGGTAAACACGGGTGTCAAATTTATGTGTGCATGTGTTTTTATTTCAAGTATTTTCCACTACATGATGAATATTAAGAAACTTTATATCTTGGTGAAAGTTAAACTTGATTTCAGTTTTTAGTTGCCTTGATTTTTCAGTGAATACATCTAAGTAGTTGTAGAGTTTCAATAAAATTAATGGTATCAAAGCCACATTCTATACAAAAACTAGCACCAAGATTGTTTAGTCAGTGAAGAGCACAATTTAGTTAGTAGGCTTGCTCTAGAGTTTGAAGAGTAGTATTTTGGATAACAATTTGTCATTCCAAGGACTAAGAGGAAGTCACAGTTTAGAGGGAGCCTCTAATTTCTACTCGTGGAGGGAGCAAATGTCAGTGGTGTTGGAAGATAATGGGGTCCTAAAATTTTTGAAGAACCCACAAACTACACCTACAAATGCTCAATATTTGATCCAACATAACAAGAATGACACCAAGGCCAGGAGGATCATTCTTGAGGTGGTCAAAGACCACATTATCCCTCATCTCCATGGGAATACGACAATAAACGATATGTGGAAAACCATCTTGGATTTGTATCAAGAATCTAGTGACGCCAGGAATCTTGCCTTGAAGGACAAGCGATGAAATATTTGGATGAGCAAAGGAGAGCCCATCATTACGTACCTTTCCAAGTTCACCTAGGTTTGGGATGAGCTAGCTAAAGTGGGTGAGACTGTAGCAAACAAAGACCTTGTGAGTCTTGCGCTACTGGGGCTTCATAAGTCTTAGGAGAATTTCCAAGATGTAATTAGTGGCAAAGAGAATCTTACCAACTAGGAAAGGCTGTGGGGAGACTACGTCCAAGAAGAAATTTAGAGGGGGATGAGAGCTAGAATTTTAGTGAAGACAGAGGACGAGGAGAACTCTGCCTTAGTAGGCAAAGGGAAAAAGGCCAAGGGAAAAAAGAGCCAAGGCAAGGCTGAATCTAGTCAGAAGGGCGAGAATGAGAAGAAAGATTTAAGCAAGATAAAATGCTTTTCTTGCCACCAGATTGGGCACTATGCCACTAAGCGTCCTAACTAGAAGAAGGGGTCCAATAAAGACCATGTGGCATCATCATCCAAGGTAGATGAGTTTACTTCTTAGTTAAAGAAATATTTCTCATTGATAGCTTGCACGACAAGCTCAGTGGCCAGCAACATGTGGTATATTGATAGTGGAGCATCCTTTCACATCATCAGGAACATGAGTTAATTCAACCAATTGATAGACAAGGATATGTTGTTTATATAGAGATGGGAGATGATGACAGGTACCTAACACAGGGCGTGGGTACAATCAATTTTGAGAGGGTATACAAAAAAATTCTCTACCTTAGAGATGTCATATATCTCCCGAGGTTGAAGAAAAATCATGTTTCAGTCTCAACCTTAGAGAACAAGGGGTATGAGGTTATCTTCAGCAGAGGGAAGGCCTTCATCATGCCTCTCCACTCCAGAGTAGTTAAGCAGATTGGAGTTAGAGTGAGGAACCTATACCAGTTACAATTTGAGACAGTTGCAGCCTTGCGCAACAAGGCATGATGTGAACATGGTAGAGATGTGGGGAAGCTTTGCACTGACACATGGGGCATTTGCATCATGGGGTGTTTAAGATCCTTCAGCAGATAGCCACAAGGCTACCACAGTGCAACATTGACTAGTATGAAGTGTGTAAGGGTTTCACACTTAGCAAGTACGCCAAGTTGTCTTTTTAGGGTCGAGACAACAGAGCCAAAGGGATTTTGGAGCTGGTACATTCAGACGTATGTGGGCCCTTATCTTCTCCATCCCTCATGAGTTACAGGTATTATGTCACCTTCATAGATGACTATTCTCGGAAGACATCGATCTTCTTTATGAAGAAGAAGAAGGAGGTCTTCTCCAAATTCATGGAGTTTAAGGCCTTGGTAGAAAACCAAACTAGGAAGAAGATCAAAGCATTGAGGAGTGACAATGGTGGGGTGAATGTCTCCAATTCTTTTAGGGACATGTGTGCCAAGGAGGGCATTAGGAGAGAGCTTACATCACCCCATAACCCTTACCATAATGAAGTGGTTGAGAGGAAGAAACACAACATAGTTGGAGTGGCTAAGGCCATGTTGCATGACGAGGGGTTGCCCATGTTCTTGTGGGCAGAGGCATGCAACACTACAATATTTATATAGAACACGAGTCCACACAGAGTGCTTGGATGAGTTACACCAAAGGAGGCTTTCACAAGCAAGAAGTCTGATGTTTCTCACTTTCTCATCTTTGGGACAAGAGTTTATTGCCATGTGCCTGAAGAGAATAGGAAGCTGAAGCCCATAGCTAAAAAGGGAATTTTCGTGGATTACTATGAGACACCTCATGCATACAAGGTGTATGTACCATAACTCAGGAAGATAGTTATCAGGCAGGACGTGAGGTTTGAGGAGGAGCTTCTCGCTCACAAGCAAGAGCCTTAGCCAATACCATAGACTAAAACTTAGACAGGTGGCAAGCAAGCCATACAACAAGATAATAATGACTCATTGCATGATGAGGAGGAGAGACCAAGATGACTGGAGGCAGCCACTCAGTCAGTGACTCCCGACATAGGGAGGAAGAGAGCCAAGTGGGCCGAAAGGTTGATTCAGGAGGCCCAGGAGCAAGTTGAGACTCCCAACTCTACATCTGGGCAGAGAAAGCAGCCACATAGGTACACTGGGTACATGGCATTAATCACTGAGTTGTTACACTCAGAGCCTTCTTAGTACGAGGAGAAATATGCCTCCATCAAGATTCAAGAAGAATATGTATGGGAGATTGTTGGGCCTAAGAATTATCCTTAAAATACATCCACTTTCACTCCATTCACACATTTTCTCACCTATATTTCACCACTATGTCGTCACATCAAGCTTCACTTTCATCATTATATGGGTTACCCTTGTGTTTTCCAAAACATTATTAATCCTTAGTATTTTTAAGTGAATTTGTGGTTAAACTTTCGAAAATAATATCATTATACTTATACCTAACAATTGAAATGAGAAATTTGACATGTGTAGGTACAAACGGAGCTTCCAAGGCATCTTTATGTGTTATATACCTGGGGGGATAATATGGGGTACAAAGAGAGGTACCCAAGGGAATAATGTAATAATGGGATGGGCCATAGTAATAAATAAGGTGGTTAACCCGTATGGCTTGTGGAGTGTTCTCCTTCCTTAAGGAGTGAATATATGGTGTTGCCCTACCTTAAGGGTTCGATCAATAAAGTGAATCATTTCTATTCTATATTCAGATCTTGTTATAGCTCTGATACCGCTTGTTATAGATCTAACCCAAAAATATACGATAATAGAAATAACAAGGAGAACACTCCACAAACCATATGCCTGTTCATACAATATTCCTTGACATGTCTCAATGTGGAGTCTATAGCCTCTATATAGGCCTCATACATACAATACCATGGGTCATTACCATGGATCCCTCAATACCATCTATCTAATACCATGGGCCCATTACATTATTACTAACTACTTGTGGTCCCTTACATGATACGGGTTAACCACCATATTTATTACTATGGCCCATCCCATTATTACATTATTCCCTTTGGTACCTCCCTTTATACCCCATATTACCCCCCCTAGGTATATAACATTATGTGGCACTCTATGTTCAAATTCGAATTTGAGGAGATCATGGACCTCATGGAGAAGATCATGGAGGATAGGGTTATGTGTCACCATTGGTTGAGAAATATGTGGATCAAAGGAGGGAATAGTGGATCTATATTTATGAGTTTGTTATCATAGCTTTTGTATAAATAGGAGTGTTATCTCCTTCATTTGTAATCTTAATTTTTAAATCTTAGAACCTAGTCCTTTATTGTAACCTAGTAATGTTAATCTAGATAGAATTTAGAATAGTTTTGGTTTGGATCATATGAGCTTATAGCCATTGTACTTTGAAAATTATGATGAATAAAATGGAGCTTCTTTGATACTCTACATTTGACTTATCTTTTGGTGTGCTTGTGAATCCTTGGAAGGATCCCCATTGCCTAGCAAGTACACTTTTGTTTTGGTAAGCTTTTATTTTATGTTTGTTTGTGAATTTCATTAGATTAAATTATTAGGTTCATATGTTTGAAAATATTAATGAATGACCTTTCGTAAGAAAGTATTAATGTTTCCTTCAATGAATCTGATTTGTTATTTAATGTTTGATTTCATTAGTTTAAGTTTTTTATTTATATGCTTGAGATATAAATGAATAGTCTCTTGTAAGAGAGCTTTAATAATTCATGCAATCAATCTGAATTATGTTTAAGAGCTTCAATTTCATTAGTTTAAATAGTTGATTAGAAATATTAATGAACAATGTCCTTTAAGGGAGCTTTACTATTTCTTACACTTGTCACAATGTCTTTTAACTTTTAGATTTCATTTTGCTAAATGACTAAATAGATGATGGAGATCCCAATGAAAAAAAAAAACTTCCTGTAAGGGAGCTTTGGCATTTCTTCACCTAGCTTAGTTTAGTTTGTCTTTGAGTCCATATATTGGATGATCCTTGAAGTTTTACTTACCTTGTTTGACAGTAAATGAAACTCTAATTTGCATCCACATTTTAGACCAAACATTTTGGATCCATTGCCGAGGAGGATGATTTTGAGATAGACTTAGGAAGTTATTTTTATTGCAATTTCTTTTTATGGAATAACTTGTGAAACCTAGTGACAACGAGATCTTCATAAAGGAGTTCAAGTTTGAGCTTTTTGATTTTTTTCATACTTACTTAGTTTCAAATTCAGTTTTTAAACCCCCATTTCTTACTAATCCATCTACGGATGAGAAAATTGAAAATGTTGAATAGGTACTTCTTGGAGAGCAAGAACAATATTGAAGATTTGTTAAAATTGGAAACCAGGGAAAAACTTCATGTGGGTCATCTTATTCATGGCTGATAATATTTTTATTAGATTCCTATCGTCGAGAGGTGTAGGATTGATATAAAGATCATCCGATTCTGATAAGTATTCATAGAGATATGAAGTTATTTTGATTATGGAATTATTATCAAGCCGACCTACAACTCATGTAGGCTCAAAAGCCCAACAATCGCATCTATTCACCCACCAACGTTGTGTATAAATATAAGAGGACTTTTTCTCATTTGGACTCACTCATCTCATCACATCTCTCTCTCTCTATTGCGCAGATATGAGTCTCTTCTCTACTGCACTGAAATGGGTCTCTCTCACACATGTGAAGCCGAAAGCTGCTAAATTTGAAGTTGCAACTGCAGAAGTAAATATTGACTTGCATGGCCTAGAAGATCTCCTCTTTGGAACTGTGCTGTAGGTTCATCTGAACCTCCTCTGAAAGCCGCAACTTCTGGTGGTGGAATGAAGTCAATCCGATGAACGGTTTGCAAGATATCGACTGCCCTAGTTTGAAGCCGGAAGCTGCTGAATTTGAAGCTGCAACTGCAGAAGTAAAGATTGAATTGCGTGGCCTAGAAGATATCCTCTTTGAAACTGTGTTGTAGCTTCATTTGAACCTCCTCTGAAAGCTGCAACTTCTGGTGGTGGAATGAAGTCAATCTGATGAACGGTTTGCAAGATATTGACTGTCCTAGTTTGAAGCCGGAAACTGCTGAAACTGAAGCTGCAACTACAAAAGTAAAGAGTGACTTGCGTGGCCTAGAAGATCTCCTCTTTCGAACTGCGTTGTAGGTTCATCTGAACCTCCTCTGGAAGCCGAAACTTTTGGTGGTGGAATGAAGTCAATCCGACGGTCGGTTTGTGAGATATCGTCTGCCCTAGTTTGATAATAAAGACGATAATGCTGATGCTATTTAGGGTTTGCTACTGCTGATATGAATCAGATTTATTGTACTATTTCTCTCTGTTGAATTATTGAATATAAAAGAAGATTTAATCAAAGGGTTTCCCCACACATTCTGGGGTTTGTCCCTGGCTAGCCGCCACATCTTGTGTCTCTTGTCTTGGCTTGTTTTCTGTCTATCGTTTAATGTTCTATCTGCACTTTACTTTATGTACATGTGATTGCTAATCAGTGGAATATAATAAGAAAAAAAAGTAAATTGTTATAAGCATTGAACATACCATAACTTAACATGGTATCAGAGCTGAGGTGAAGACAAAGCCCGAGCAAGAGCAAGAGCAATCACCGAAGAGAAGATTGGCAAGGCTATCCT